>MU603935.1:86629-122835 GCA_025201845.1 Martensiomyces pterosporus
CATCTCCCGGCGGCGCATGGCGCAAATCGGTGGGAGGCGATTCGGGCCAACCGCAGCGAAGGACATGGACCATCCCAGCCTGCTGCCCATGGGACAGCGCCGCGTATTGGCACAATGCACGGCTCTGGCAAAATGGGGACGGCTCATGGGTGGTCCCCCTGTTCTGTGAGCATTGGTCCGCCCCATGCGGGACGCCGTGTGTGCTGTGATTACCGAGTCAAAGCGTGCAATTGCCCCGCCTACTGCTTGGGCGTGGGTGTGTTGCTGTCGTCTGCGTCTGCGTCTGCGTCTGCGTATGCATCGCATCGGCATGGCCGCAAGCGACGCAAAGCACAGGCGCTGCGCTGCAGCCTGTCACCCTCCCTCCCCCGGATGGCAAGGCGACAGGCAGTAGGCTGCACACACGCGCAGCTGGGAAAATGTGTTGCAATACTTGGCCAGTTTTTGCTCATCCCCACCCGCACCCGCGCCCTGCACACGGCTTTCCCAGCATGTGTGCTGGTGATTATTGATGGCGACGCCCATATGGCCCGCCAGAGGAAAATTACGGGGAAAGCGAGGCAGTGCTCCAAACGAGGCAAGACAGCACGTGCTTTCTGCCCTTCGACAAAACGTCTCCCCGCCCCCCCAAAAAACCAATTCCTATCCAAGGTTAATGGGCAGCCAACCCCCCCCTCGCCCGGCCCTCTCGTGGGTGACACAAGCCCAGCCAACAGCTTTCGCTGCTCCATCACGGGGAAGCGTAGAGGGAGTGCAGCGCACGGGGGGTGGTTTCGCACCCCTGGCTGATCCCACCCCGCCCCCCACTCAGTGCCCTCCCACTGCACTCGCCCCTCGCTTGCTATGCGCGCTTGAGACACCAGAGGTTCATATAAACTTTTTCATCTCCTGCCTCAAGGTTCTCAACCTCCCCCTTCTCTCCAGCCTCCTCCTCGTGCTTTTTCTCCTCTCTTCGCGCACGCATTACTCTGGGCAGCACACATTTTCACACTCTGCTTTTGCTAGGGCCTGTACGAGAGCAGCCCCATTCTCCCGTGTTCTCCCCCCTCTTTCCACCACCCACCCGTCTGCTCTGCTCCACACACCCGCCTGCCCTGCAGCCACACGCCTCCGCACGCACACACGCACACACTCACACACACTCACACATACTCACAAATGGCTGCAAGCAGCGAGTCAAAGATGTCGGCAGCGGCTGCCGCAGCAGCTCCACAGCAGCCCACCAGGGCGGGCAATAGCTCGGATCTGGACTCGGAGGTCCAGTCCAACAAGCCTTTGTTCCTAAACTTCACGGCCGAGCTGGCTCCCTTCAGCGCCTCAAAGAAGCAGAAGAAGAAGAGCAACGTGTACAAAGTCAGCGGCGTCAACATCCTGAACAGGTAAGCAACCGCAGCTTGTGATCGCGCGCATTTGCAATCAGACGAGCAGGAGAGAAAGAATGAGCGCTTGATCGTGTGCCTTTGTGAGCGCACACCACCCCCTACTCCTCCCTCGCCCTTCCTGAAGCAATGCTCTAATAACAATAACACGCATTTCCTGGAGTGTGCGCCATTGTGTGTAGGAACAGCGTCGACAGCAAGACAGCCCTCGAGAGGCTGCAGAGGCGCCGTGAGAACCACAATTTCGTCGAGCGGCGGCGGCGCGACAACATCAACCACACAATCACCACTCTGTCGACGCTCATCCCCTATTGCGCCGAGGACGGCGTGAAGCTCAACAAGGGAAGCATTCTCCACATGGCCGTCGAGTACATCCAGGACCTCCAGGACATCAACGCTGCCTTGGCCGAGGAGAACATCCGGCTGGGCGGATCCGGAAACATCCCGCTGCCGTCCAGGAGGCCCAGCGAGGATTCAAAGGACATCAGCACGGCTCCGCAGTCCCCCATGGAGGACGAGGAGATGCTGGAGAGCGCCTCGGTGTCGCCCAGGATTGCTCCCAGCAGCGACAAGGCTGCTACTGCTGGTGCTGTTGAGTCAACGCCGAGTAGCCGCGCCCCGTCGGATGGCCACCCGAGCCCCAGCAGCAGCAGCGGCAAGAGCAAGAGCAAGAAGGCTCATGCTGCCAAGGACAGTAGGAAGGGCAGTGGCGCGCAGAGGGCCATTTTACCTGCTCGCAGCGCTGCTGGCGCTTCTGCTGGCGCCATCTCCCCGCCCACAACCACCGCTGACCCATCGGCGGCCCCCTCGGCTGCTCCATCCACCACCACATCGCCCATGGCCCTGGCTGCTACTGTGTCTGCTGTCCACACCAGGTCAATCCCACCAGTGCCACAGCTGCCTCCCACATCCGTTCTGGCCCAGCAGCCCGCAGTCCCTACCGTGGGCAGCACCCTGCTTCCGCCCCCGCCGTCGGCGTCGGTCCCACACAGCCCAGCTGCTGGCATTGCTGTGCAGCAAGGCACCCACCAGCAGCAGCACCAGGGTAATGGCTACGTGCCTTCAACCATGGCATTGCTGTGCAGCAAGGCACCCACCAGCAGCAGCACCAGGGTAATGGCTACGTGCCTTCAACCACGCCCATGCTGCCGCCTATTGGGCCCACCGCCAGCAGCAGCCGCCTGTCGCCTACCGCAGCCGCGCCCGGTGCGCATGCTGCTACGCTGCCGCCACCACCTCCCCAGGCTCAGTTCCAGTTCCCCCACGCAGCCATGCACTACGCCAGCAAGCCGCCTGCTCAGTCGATGCCCAACTCGCCCAACTTCCAATCATACACCGGCGGCCGCCTGAGCAGCGACTTCTCACTTGGTCAGCGGGCAGCCAATAACAGCAGCGCTATTGGCAGCCATCCGTTCTTCACCAACGGCGGCACCCACGATATCCCGTCGATCCGCCATCATCTCCACGCCAGCAGCGGCAGCAAGCAGTCGGGTGTGTACTCGCCGCCCAACGGGCAACACCAGCAACTGAGTCCTGCGTACCAGCAGCAGCAGAATGCGGCTGGCCTGCCTGTGCGCAAGAACAGCTTTAACCCGCAGCAGTACAGGCAGCACCCGTATGCGCAGAACAGCCCCGCGCATGTGCCTGTGGCTCAGTCGCTCCAGAACACTCCGCTGATGCGGCCCAGTAGGGAGTCGTTGCTGGGAGAGGGGTTTGAGCTGCCACCCATCAATTTTAACAACAGGATCGTGCTGCCCCCGCCACAGCAGCAGCAGCAGCAACAAGGACAGCAGGGTCAGCAACAGCAGCGCTAGGTGCCCTCTTTGCTGGTATGCCCCGTACATTCTACATATAGTTTATTTCTCACTCACTGTTTAATTCCCCTCTCTCTTACGCACTTCGCTCTTGTTGTATAGCCCCTCCTCTCATTCAAAGTATCTTCTCTCCTTTGCCAGTAATAGCTCATTATAGCACACTACAAAACATCCAGAGCCAAAGCGGGAAACGCGGTATTCGTGTGCTGTGCGTCGCTTTTTCATACTGGGGTGATGTGGCTGTGCTGGCCTCGCTCGAATGCATGCCTTAAGGGGGGCAGAGGTGCTGCTCACAGTCCTGCCTGCGCCTGAGATGTCTTGGCTGATGTAGCAGCTATCCATATGTGGATGGCGATGTGTGCACTGAGAGAGGGGGCTGGGACGCTTGAGAGGCTAGGTTCTCGCTCACTCGCAAATTGCAGGGTGTCCTTGTTTTGTCCATAGGGGGCTATTGTGAGTGAGACGCCAATAAACGCCTGCATGTGACATGCGCTCCTGTGTTTAGCAGTGCAGCGCCTGCCTTGCTCGGCGCGCCTGTTCTCTTCACAGCCCGTTCTACCGGATCAGGATTTTTTGTTGTTGTGTGGGAATCGCACTTGTGCTCAATAAACCTCCGCTTCGGACGCCACGTACCGCTTCCGCTGCCAGACAGGCCCTCGCCGCTTTTGTCAGCAGAATGAGATGCGCAATTAATGTGATCGCTGGCCCCGCTGCTGCTGGTGCCCAAAGTCAATGGAATCGCGCCATCGACTGTGATTTTCACGCCCCTTGTGGGTGGAATGGCGCCCGTCATGTTATTTTGCGCATCCAGGCTGTCGGCCCCAAAAAAGGACATCTGCAGAGCACACACTCGCGTTCGTGCATGTGTTGACTTTCCCCTCCACTCCGTCCGTTTTGCACGCAAAGCTGCCACCACTGGGGTCATATGGTCTTTCCGCCTGCGGGGCTTGTAATAAAGCACAACAATGGTCCTGCTTTTATTACTCGCCAATAGACCCGTGCACATGTGCGTGCGATTGTCTGTCAATGGCGCAATTTCCTCACCTTCGCTAAAGGCGTAGATGCGCAAGGAATGGATGGGAGAATGAGTGGCCCGGAGAAACTTACGGGCCAGCTTCTTTCTTCAGCTGCCTTAGGCTGCTGACGAGGTCGGCGTGGTAGGTGCCTGGCGCACTGGCTCGATACACCGCCTGCTCCCGTTCCACCGCATGCATTGCAGCCGCCCACGGCCTGCCATCGACGATGCACTGCGAATCGATTCGGCGGTACTGCTCGTAAAACAGCTCGACTGACTTTTGGCGCTTCGGATACCCAATTCTGTCGCCCACCACGGCTTTGAGCTGTGGCAGAATGGCTCGAGATTCGGCCTCGGCGTTGTACCCAGCATTTGCGCGGTCGTAGTTGAGCGTCAGTGCTCGCCAGCTGGCACCAGCGTCCTTCTCGCCCTCCTCATGAGCGGTCTTGTGGCATGGGTCTACAGCTGCCGAGCCTGCCTCATTCTCCCCCGATTTGGCGCTGGCTGTGTTGTTCGGAGGTGGCGTTTCGACGCTGTTTGTACTCTGCAAATTATGATCATGGCACTGTGGCACTGGCGTAATATGTCTGCCAATTTCCTTCTCATCTTTGGTCGTCTGTGCACCTGTACCCGGGTCTTGCTGCGGATATGCCATGCTCTTGCGTGCTCCGCTGTGTGGTTTAGCAACTGCCCGCTGTTGGTCCGCCTCATTCTTGCCATTATCATCAAGCAGAATTTCCTCGTTCGTCGCATCCCAGTCCTTGATGCAGCTAGCAGATGGTGGCTGCGGCTGCTTCATCTGGCGGTGTTTCTCCAAGTGCTTGTAAAAGCACAGCGAGCCGCGCATGCAGTCGCCCTTATACGGACACTCAATCTGGGAGAGCAGTCCTAGCGAAGGAAACATTGTGCCTATAATGCGAACAAAAAGCTGAGTGAATATACGAGGAAGCTAGAAAAAAATAAAATAACGAGGGATGCGTTACAAATCAGTGCTGGAGCAAAATAAGCAGCTGGCACAACCAGGCACAATTTCCCAGAACACAGAACGTAATGGGAACTGCCGCAATAAATGAATAAACAAAAAAAAGTAGGCAGCATTGGTTTATACAGCAAATACGCGGCTGTATCCAGCGACATCCCGCCTACAGCATGGGCAATGCTCGAACCGCCGCATGGCCAGTGACATTCGGCACTCGTTGCACAGACACAGACACCTGCAGGGGCGGAGCATCACACAGCGCGTGTTGGTCCAGCAGATCACACACAGCATATTGCCTCCTCCTTTATCTGCTGTTTCCTGGTGCTGCTGTTGCTGCCGCCTCTTGCTTCGGATGAGCTGCGCCAGCGACTCCATCTCTCCCTGAGATAGCGGCATTGGGCCGCTACTTGGCAGTAGCTGGGCAACGCCACCATACATGCCTGCTCCAGCGAGTGCAAGCATCGAGGCAACGCTCTCGTCTCCCCCGGCTGCTGATGCACTTGCCAGTCTTTGCGCATACATTCCTCGTGTGAGTACCGCAGGGGTCCCAGCTGGCTGTGCCTGCTGTTGGAGATATCCATCAAACAGCGAATGGGCCATGAAGATCATCGCCGCTGATAGCCGATCCCTAGCGCTTTGGCCAGCTGCATCGCCAATGATGTCACTAACGAGCCCAGCGGTCTCATCCAGCAGCCCAGTGCTCACACCGCCATTGTCTTCCATGAAATCCCACTCGCTATCGTCGTCGTCGTCGCTGCTGCTGTTGCTGCTGTCATACACATAGTCGTAATCAAAGTCGTCATCGCTGTCGGTTACAATCGCAGCACTTCTTTTGGACCCAGCGTCGCTCTGGCTATTGCTCTCGCGGCAGTGCTCGTCCCCACTGCTGCTATTGCAGCTGGAGATAGGTGTCGTATCCCGATTCCAATCGAGTCGGCGACGCATGCTCAGGCGCACTCCACTGTCACCAGCTAATGGCAAGGACGGAGCGCGCTTGGATGCAGTGTTATGACGAGCGCTGAGCGGTTGTTTTGATTTAGCAGAGCCTCTATTTCTCTGCGCTTTTGTTCTTCTGATTCCATGCTCAAACAGCGCCGTGCATAGGGACCACAGCTCCACCGAGAGCCTGCGCAGTGATCCCACCCTCGTGTCCTTGATGACCATCACCAAGTCCATCGGACTCGGCGGTACCAAAGCCATTATGCTGGGCTCGTCCTCCACATACACTGCAAACCCAGACCTCTTCCCTCTCTTCGGATCCCGTTTGCGCCTCACCACACTATTTTTGTGGGCTGTGCCCTCAGCACTGCGTGAATTTTCCCTTTCGCTGCGCACGAATCTCTCAACATACTCGTCGACCACCGTGGCTTTAGGCAGCCTCATGGCGCCACAGGGCCGTGCATATCCACTGGATCTAATCTGCGTGCTGTATTGCTTCAGGCATGTCCCGGCGAGATCCAAGATCTCCACACTAAAGTCACGTCTCCAGTCGGGGTGCAGGGGCAAGCACATATCCTGCTCAAGCTCATAGACCGCGCGATCCTCTGCATCCACCTCGGGCCCCAGGAATGCTCCCTCCCGGTCGTATCTGGCAACAGCCGCCTCGGTGCCGCTTGTCTGCTGGCCATGCCGCATCCCAAACCGATCCACCAAGTGGGCGAGCCACCGAATCGCCACAGTAGCTAGCACGATGATGAGCGAAACACCCAGAAGCGCCATTGACAGAACCTGCACGAAGGGGTACAGCACTGGCAGACCCATGGCGTTCTGCATGCTAAAGAGAAAGTGGTGCAGCATCAGGAGGCTGGCAATTGCCGTGGGGACCAGTCGCCACTGCCAGCCATTCGACACGAGGATGAGCAAGTGGCTGAGCATGGATCTCTCCAGTGCATTCAGGAGGGCCAGTTCGTGGATGCGCACTGAGCCGCCGTAGAAGTAGTAGAGCGAAGTGCGTTCCATCAGGTTCCCGATATGCTCGTAGGGCGAGCATGGGCTGCCTTCCAGCCGGGATATAAACACCTCCATGCAGTCGAACGCGCAGGTGGTGGCAAACACCAGCCACAGCGCACTCTCCGGCGTAACGCTCTTGTCTCCCCACTGACGCGTGACCTGGCGCGCAACATACGATATTGGCTGGTGCATCCACTGGACTTGGTGGTCTTGGCGTTCCTGATCCAATGCAGCGCACATGAGGGCCACCGCGCGCAGCAGCAGCATATGGCATGGCGCGTAGAGCGCAATCCTTGCGAGCGTATGCAGCGGCCTCACGCGTTGCCTGCTGACCAATACCTGTATGCGGCTGATAATGAACCCGGAAAAGAGCGCAAACAGGAAGTACCGCGACGCAAACAGCCCAAACAGCTGAATCCCGTCAGGCTGCGACGGATGCCCCGAAGCCATGTTGCGAGTGATCGGCGCCACTGGCGTGCCTCGCAGCTGCCGTTGCATTTCCTGGCTCATGGATGTGTGTGTGCCAGAGCCTCCTCGTTGCTGCGCGCGGTCTGTGGGTGATGCGGGCGAGGTAGCCATGATGCCCGAGAGCGTGCCTCGACTGCCGGCGCCCCATATATCTGGGATGCCCGCGATGTAGTCAAGCAGCTTGGTGAATGGCTCGCCTAGCCGGAAATCCTGCAGCTGCTGCCAGACGTCGGGCGTGTGTGCAGCCATGTTTCCTTGAAGCGAATTCATCGGGCAATGCAGAGCGAATTTGGCGGGTTTTTTGTGCGTGCAGGGTCGATAAGAGGCGTTGAATGAGCACTTGGGTTTTGGGGTTTTGGTTTATGGAATGGAAATGGCGAATGAAGAGTAAATAGTACAAGGCATGAATAAGTGGCTAAAAATACGAGTTGTTGCGGAGGAGTTGCGGAGGAGAGAGAAACGCACCAGTGATCATCTGAGTGCTGGAAAATAGCTCCAGGTGCAAACAGCGCCGCTAATCGCGCCAGCCCGTGGCTGGTTTTGTGCAAGGGAGAGGAGGGTAAGGGGTTCGGGAATCACAAGGTGCCAGCGCTGGTCGCCACATCTGGATACTGGAGAGCGCATAGCCACCATCCGCACTGCCGAGGGATCGTGAACAGCTTTTATTGCACAGAACAAGGCAGCGCCTCGTGCTAGGGGGCTTGTAATAGAATGAGGCTGGCTGTGAGGAAAACGATGCTATGCGAGCAGGCGGCGGATCCACTTGACCGGCTTCTTCAGTGCGCTGCTCCTCTTCACACCGCCTGCTACACTGTCGTTGTGTACACCACGAGGCCCAGTGTCCTTGTTTGAGACAGTGGTGTCGCAAACGGTTGAGCTGCTGCTTGCAGTGGGAGGTCTAGACGCTCTTGAGGATCTGGTGCTTTTCAGGGGCAGCGTAGACAAAAATGTCTGCTTCTCCGAAAAGGGCGGCGTCGAGACGTAGTCGGATGGGCTTGGCGAGCAGGTCGATGGCGGCGATGCTGTAGAGGGCAATCGCATCGTGGCGCAGCAGGGGCTAGAATACGCTGTTGGCCGAATGCCATACTGGAATGGTGTGGACTCGAGCTCGTCTTCTGAGTATGGCTCGGATGCGAGCACGTATTGCTCCGCGAGGATCAGTGCTAGCCCCATCGCCTGAGACTCGGTGAACCTGCATACATTCCGGGCCCGGCTGCCTCGAGAAGATGGTGCTGGCCGTATGGTACTGTAGCTGCCGCATACGCCATCCGAGAAGCATGAGAGACAGGACCAGTCTGGAATGGGGTTGTGAGTGCTGGAGTTTTTGCTGTCGTCTGTGTGCTTGGGTTGGCGAGAAGGAAGAGTAGCCATGGTGGTATTTACAAACTGACAGGAGAGGATATGTGCAGCAAGAGATGTACGAGGGAATAGACCGGAACGTGTATGAGTAGGTTAGGTTTGTGAAGGAAAGGCAAAGCTATTGATGGGCGAGGCAGCCACTGTGCGCCGAATACCATGCAGAGGAGACGGGCTGAATATTGCTGCGATTTATATACAAGCAACAAAGGTACAGTGAGAGCAACAGCGCATGTCAGAGCTTCCACGAAGACAATGTCGCGCCTCGTTCGCACTGGGCTTGGGCTTGGGCTTGGAGTGTGTTTTGATTTGGCATTGAGAACCTAAACCCAAGAAGGATATGTAAAAACAGCAAGAGAGAACAAACAGCCATCAATTTCTCAGCAGAGATGGGTAGTTTCGTTTATTTTGGCAATTTTGAAACCCGCGAAAACACCCAACTCGTGTATTTCTGGACATGCGAGCCAGAAAGCTGGGGAGGGCCAGCGCTGCTGTTTCTATGTTGACTCAGAGCGACGAGAAGAGACGGGGCCGGGGGATTACGCTGCAACACGCGAGTATTTACATGTGGCCGATGTGCTGCACCAAGCCATCCATTTTGTGACTGTGCCGCCCTCTCCTTTGTTGACATGGTTTTCTGTTTTGGGGGGTAAAAGCGATGGTCGCACGGCATGCGGTTGTTGCTTGTCAAGGCCAAAGTGGGGAGTCTCCTTCCGAGTAAGCAGAGCTCTGGTACCTCAGCAGTGTTGGGTCAAAAGCAAACAAAGCGCACTGTCACTGCCGCGGGGAGCAGAGCGACAGGTGGCAGGCAAAGGCAAAGGCAAAGACCTTTCCGAAACACGTGTTGAGAAACAGCAAAAGAAACGGCTGAATTTTAAAATAGCTACCCCTCTCCCTGAAGAGCCAAACCCACTAGCTCCGCGGTCTGTGTCCATGAGCGAGCGCACCTGGACAGGCGTGGGATGCACGATCTTTGTTGGGATGATTTGCGCAATGCGGCGGCCGGTGCTGAAGTGGACGGTTTCCGCACCCGTATTGAAGAGGATCGCAGACACCTCCCCAGTGTAGTTGCTGTCGACAACGCCGCCAAGCACAGCAATTCCCTTGCTTGCGAGGCCGCTGCGGGGCGCGATCCTGAGATACGTGCCAGGAGGGACACAACCTTGCGCTCCTTTGGCTCGATGGCGAGTGGCGTGATGCAGGTGACATCGAATCCAGCGTCGTCCGCATGTGCCTTGCGTGGCATCTGTTACACGGTAAACAGGGCCGTGTTGGGCCTCAGAGCGAGAAGGTAAGATAAGATGTATTCTGCTAAGTTCCTGGCCGTTGCCGGCCATAAGACTAATAAACTGTGAAAGTAAACTCCTAAAGTCACGTGTGTTGATCACCGCGTAACATAGTCTCAAGACCTTGATGTACAAATTGAACTCGTCGAGGAAAGCGTCGAGTTCTTTGGCGGACTTCGGCCCTTCTAGGCGACCCAGGCGTGAGAAGGCATCGAACATGGACATGGCACCGGAGTACGCCTTGGTAAGGAACTCCTCGAGGCTGGCCCATTCCTTGAAGTCACGTCCGCTCTCAGCACACCATGTACTCAGTGCGGTTGGTTGGAGGGACGCCGAACAGCGCAAGAGGTACCATCATAGACTCTGGTACATCGAAGGAGGTGAAAGTGTCCTTCGTATCGGTCAGCCATGGTCCGACGTTGATGACCTTGACATCCTTGTCTTCGGACACAAGCTCTGAAACAAGGCACTTGTACTCCGTAATGGAGTTCTGCTTGCTCCAAGACATGATTGAGGTGGGAAAAGAAAGCAATGTGGTGCTACCAAATAATAAGAGGAAAGTAGGTGTATTGTAATCAGGAGCGTAAGCTCAGGAATCAAAAGAGGAGGCGCCCTTGGGTGCCTTAAATACCATAGAGGGAGAGTTCTGCACGTGATGAGTGACGATGACGTCGTCACAGGTAGGAAGTTCGTCCAGATGGTAGTTGCGTCGGTTGCCGGAGTCTGGTGGATACGTCGGCTCAGGGTCTGCCGTTTGGTGCTTGCCGAGTTGGATAAGCGTGTCCAGCTGCTCGGATATTGCTCGTATCTGGTTCGCCTGAGCATGTTGTTCACCGTTAAAACAAAGTAGTTGGTAGCTGAGCGAACAGCCAGAGTAGTGCTGCCCCTGGAACTCGGCCATTGGAGGCAGGGCGAGCAAGGGGTATTGTTTTTGTTGTGTTTTTGCTTTTTTTAGAGTTTTTAATGTTTTTTTAATGTTTTTTGTTTTTTGTTTTTTTATGGTCTTACAATACCTACTTTCTCTACAGCTTCTACATTAGAGGCTACTGACAGCTGCAATTTGCAGTACTGCCGACAAAGCAGTTAACACTGCTGACACCCTTCTGTAAAGATGCACAGAACTGGTTGCAGTTGTAGGTCCAGTTTGAGCAATTCTTAGCATTAGAGCAATTGCATACATACATTGACCCTAAGAAACTGATACAAGTACCGCCATCTGCTTGTGCAGTGCTACATTTAGCCAGGCAGTTAGACTCTGCACTACCCCCGCACGACTGAGCAGCAGCAAGATGGGCTAATAGAGGAAGACACAGGGAGGCCTTAATAAGCAACATGTTAACTCGAAATATCACACACCCCTATAGTAGAGATAAAGATGGTTATAAAGGAAGGAAGAGAAGAGGGTTGGTTGGTTGTAAAGATGAGGATGATGGTCTGGTCGTTGGAGTCTTTGGAGTCGTTACTTATATACCCGCTGGGGGAGCTTACATCACGGGTGTGGTTCCTTCCAGCCATTCCAGCACATGACTGCAGACATTCTCCACAGTGGTTCTGGTGGACAGGGTTGCCTCTTCACAGTGAACTCGTTCCCACGGCGCCCCCTGCCCCTGAAATTATTTGCGACCGATATGTCGCAATTCCTGCAGCGCAATGAACTACAATTGTTATCCGGTAAAACTGACAACCCTTTTGAAAGTCAGCTACTCCAGCGGGTATTTAAGTGAGATGATTTACAGTCCAGTGGTATAGTGTGCCTCGATGGGCAGCCTACAAACAAGGAGCTACTTGACCTCAGCAAAGTCTCGAAAGTATCATTTTCAAGAGTATCAATTGTCTTCTTATTTTTATTATCCAACAAGTATCTAGCAATCGCTACAGGGGCAATTGCCAAGAGCGGAGCTCCGCTCTTTGTGGGCCAATGTGGTGAGCGTGTGCAGACATGTGGGGAAATGGCCGCGGAGAATCACACACACAATGCCTCGGAAAGTGAGTGGGGGATAGCAGCACTGTTCATGGCGAGCGCATCGGCATGTGGCCCGCTCGCAGAGAAAGCAGCGGCAATAACTTTTTCGGCGATTTCTTTCTTTCTTTTGCGCTAGCGGGCACGTATTGATGGTGCTCGCTGGGGATAGAAATCATCGAGCTCCTGGTTGTTGGCGGATTCGGGGTTGGTGCCTGCGTGCGGCTCATCAGCCTCGTCACGCAACCCTCGGTGGCTGGCCGCGGTTTAGCACCCACAGCAGCAGTGCGCACGTTCTTCCGCTCCCTGGGCATGGCTCTGCCAGCAGTGCTTACTCGGGCTCTATGCACGACGGATTCATTGTGCTGATGGCGCCCACAGGGCTGTCTTTTGTATTGCTGTCTGGGTTCCAGCACAAGGAGCTGAAGGCTGTTCTTAAGGCGATAAACAGCGAATGGGTTTACCTATTTGCCTTTAATGTGCTGGTTTGTGTGCAAATTCGCTTTTCGGTACATATCCACATAAACTGTGTGCTATGGAGCTGGTGGCTGCTGGGCTATGGATGGGTAGTGTTATTTTTAGACAAGGCATAGTGTCGGGTGGCGATGGCGATATCATGCGAGCAGTTATTATTCAGCATGGATACCAAAAAATACATCTGTGGATCGAGATATAGGCAAAGAAAACTATATTCCTTTTTGGCTATAGCAACCCTTGGCGAACTCTGGGGATTTCTTTAAATGTAGGGTTTTCAGCGATTCCTGGGTGCAGAGAGTGATGATGGAGCCGATGTATTTTCCAATGAACTTGACTAAAAGCCAGGAAACTAGGAGGATCCCCATAGCGGGTCGACTAAAGAGCACAAGAAGCCATGTCGCCGGAGCGACAGGAAGCTAAGCAAACAAATGCTGTCCTGCACGGGTGTCCAGAGGACATCCGGGTATGCTGCCAGGTACCAGACTGTGTTGCGTTTCATCGTCGGCAGGTTCATTTGCGTGGCTGCCAGCCTAAATTCGCGCTTCTTTGAATCCCTGTCATTTGTGACATGGGTGGCGCGGTGGTTTGTGTAGGAACCGTCTCGCGTGCGGGCCATGCCCAGCGCCTTTGCCAGCTTGTCAACGTCTTCGTTACCTTGGATGCCCGAGTAGCCCTTGACCCACTCTTGTTTGAGGGGAGCCGTGCGGGTGCTGAGCCACTTCACAGTCCAGCATGCGAGACATGCCATGGGCGATTTCTCAAACTCCCGACATGGCGATTCCTCCTGTATCTGAGCCATCCTGGCTATCGCTGTTTTCGAGTCACAGTGCACTGTAACCTCCAGATCATCAGGGACGAGGATGGCTGTAAGGAGCAGTGCCATCAGCTCTGCGTGGGAGGACGAATGTGGACCGTCTGCTGTCCAGCCCGAGAACGCAAATGACTTCTGCCTGCCGTCGCTCATCTGCAGGAAGAACTTGGCCACGAAGCTGTTTGGTCGACTCTGTCATTGGCGCAACCTCAGTGTTGAGAACCGGGATTGCGGCGGGTTGCGGACCGCACAGGCAACGGTAGTCTTTCTCCTTTAGCGGAGCGTAAAGGATCCTGCACCCGCTGCAGGCGTTTACACTCGACCAGTGGACTAATTCCATCTGGTGAGAGCAGCACGACTCTTTGGGGGGGGGGAGAAGAGCCACTCGTCAACGGGCCTGCCCTCCTCGAATTCGAGGTCGACGCGGTAGACTACGGGGGTGATTTGGCCCTCATTGCCCTCGATATGGATTTTCTCCACGCGGCCGTTCTTGCCTGCGAGTTTCTAAAGCGTGTTGCGCAGGAGCTCAAGGTCGACAAAGCGCGGAATTCCAACAATGCCAACCGCGAAAAAGGTGTCTCCTTCTAGTGTTGACCAGGGGATCGATTTCCCTTTCCACCGGGTCGGGACGGCCTGGATCTTTTCAGCCTGTATAGCGTTGTTGACGCTCACTATAGCTCGGCCTTCCATGTTGCAGATGTCGGCTAGTGCCCCGAAGAAGGTCGCTTTTACCCAATTAGTAGCCGATTCCGCGAACACCTTGTATCCGCATTCAGTGGGGACTTTCACGGCCAGTGGGACCCGCTTGGGTTCTTTAGTGGGGGCCGGGAGGGCTCCTAGATCCTAGCTTAATGGCCTTGGGACTGGTGCTGCTCACTAGTGCATATGAGCGCCCGGGCTTTGCCACATTCAAATTGGATATCTTCATCCGTTAATTTGGAAGAGTGCGAAAAACCCTTCGATTTTTACTCTTATAGTGATAGCTTTGATCCGACCTCTTCTCGGCTAGGCTAAAAAAAAGAGAGCGGAGTTAAGGAGAAAAGCTCGTTAGGAGCATCATGAATGTGGCGAGGCGATGAGACTTTACCCTCTTGGGCTCCTCAAAGCTATTCAAAGCCAACCTGCATGTTGCAAGAATTGCTAGTTTAAGAGGCTCGCTCGGGTATGTCATGATAACTAGCAGTCCATCCACACCAGGGTTACCCAGCAGCACCTTGAATGTTGCAATGGTTTCCGACTTCTCGTTTCTCAGATATATGTTTTTGCTCTCCTCCTTCTTTGTCGTGGTCTCCTTTGCCCAGATGTACCGCTCGCGAGTCCCTGCATCCTTGAACGACCAAGTCCCGTCAAGCCCAAGGCGCTCGGCTTTGGCTGAGAATCCCGTCCCAGTGAGCTCGATGAGGCCCTGATTATGTTTTGCGAACTCCCCTGATAGCCGAACCATGTAATCCAGGCATTTTTGGGCCTCCACCCTCTTCTTGTCAATGTGGATAGAGTAAGTAGGAGAGCGGATAGGCAAATACAAGTCCTGCACCACGGACCCATTGTAAACCAGTGTCCGCGTGCTGTCGGCACCAGCTTTTGTAATAACCGTAAAAGTAGTAGACATGCTGTAGAAAATGTTTGGCAGAGCGCAAAAGGGAAAGTTGGCAAAGCTGCTATCGGAAAAGAAGAAAAGGAAGCACGGGTGGTCGGTATGCGTTTTATGCCCGGCCGAGGCATGCCGTTGTCTTGAAAACAATGCAAGAGCAGCACGTCAAGTTGGATGGAGATCTGTGTTGCCAGTATTGCACAAAGAAACAATCGGCAGGTTGTGCCGTGATGTCCATTAGAGGAATGGAGATTGACAGGCCAGGAAGGAGCTTGCCAAAAGATGTTTTTCCTGAAATTGCCAAGAAACGATGCCCAGAACCGGATTCTTCATTAGAATGCAAGGAGCACAGGCCCTCTGCAGCAGCAGACAAAAGGGCCAAATTTATTTGCCTTGTTGTGTCGCTCATGGACAGGCGCAAGTGTCCAGATGATCCGGCTTTGAGCAGCCCAAAGGCAGCTTACATGTTGCCAAAGCAGCCAGTTTGGGATATCTGCTTGTGTATGTCTTGAAAACCACCTGCTCATTCTTCAGGGGCAGCTCCTCGCTTTTCCTCTCGCTCGCTCATATGTATTGCTCTCGAGTGGCCATGTCCCTGCAAACTCCAAGCGCCCAGCTATACCCGAAAGACCTGAACCAGAAAATGAAATAGAGCTTGGCTGATGTTGGTGACTGCAGCGACCAGCGCTATCTTGCTGTCGATTTGAGGCCTCCTTTGGCCAATGCCGGCTGTAGATATAGGTGCGATGCTACCCACACAAGCAAGCTGCCTTGCAGACCCAAGGCAAGCGACAGTCTGCCTGCAATTGGCATCGTCTGCAAATGCCAGGCGATCGTCGCCGGTGGCCAGGGTTTAATCCAGCGGCAGCCAGCTGATTAAGCAAGCACTGAATCGATGATCTATACACAGGTCCACGATGTATGTCATGCTCCAGCTGGTCACGCATCGGCAGCAGGGGAACGTGTGAAGTAGAAACAGGGGCATTGTAATTTGCGCCAGGCCTCGGTCCATCCGTGGACCTTGAGTGCATGCATACCTTCCGCTCCTCGTCCGGCATGTGACATGTGAAAGTGGCTACAGAGCTGAATAATTTGGCTTCCCGGATTGACACCAAGCCAAGCTATATAATCAGGTCCTTTCTTGCCGGCGCATCTTTGCCTTCACTCCCTGTGCTCTCACTGAACCCCTTTTATTCACCGCACAGACCATGACTGCCAAATCCAGCCAACTCTCCCCCTCTCACAAGCTCGCTGCTCTCTTCAGCGCCATCTACCTCACGGCCGTTGTCAACGAGTGGACGACCGTCAAGTATGTGCTCAAGCCCACCACCACCTTGCTGATTGCCTGGCCGACCTTGCACGGCCCCTCGCGGACGATTTTCTATGGCCTGCTGCTCTCCACGCTGGGCGACATATTCTTGATGATTCCGCGCGAGGACATGTTCGTTCCTGGGCTCCTCTCCTTCCTGCTAGCGCACATCCTGTACATCTACTCTTTCGACAGCCAGCTCAAGCTCTCGTGGACCGCCATTCCGCTGGGCTTGTTCTCTGCCACAATGATGCGGGCTCTGTACCCAGGCGTGGCAAACGAGGACGTGGTGGTGCAGGCTGGCGTGGCAGTGTACTTGCTCGTCATCACCACGATGGCATACAAGGCATCGCTCAGCGGCAACAGCACGCTCATCGTGGGCACCCTGTTTTTCTGTGTCTCGGACTCGATCCTGGCGTGGGACAAGTTCCTCACCTCATATTTCTGGTGCGAATTCGCCGTTATGTTCACATACTACGCTGCGCAGCTGTGCGTTGCCATGGCCCATTGCTAGACTTTTAGGGTTTTGCGTGGCGTGATACTTTTACATTGTTATCATTCAAGTGTTGCCACCAATTAAAAGTACACGAGTTCAGGCATCCCCGAAATGCAAGTAAACAAAGAGCCTCGAAATAGCGGCCAGAGCGAGAGCCGACCCATATATCCCCTCGCCCATTTGGCCTTGGCTTCCTGCAGTTAGTTATAGACACAGGGCATGTTGATGTCACTCATGAGTCTCTGCATTGCCATCATGTGCGGGTCCGGTGTTCGCCAAGTGCTGCCGCTGTAGTTGCTGCTGTGGGAGCTGCTGGAGCTGCGGCTGAATGGACTTTTGCAGGCCAATGGCCTGTGCCGCGGCCAGATCCGACTGCAGCACCGACTGGGTGTCCTGCCTCACCAGCGTGTAGTAGTACTGGACCAGCTGCTCCTGCGTAGCAATCAAATGCCACCCCATCATGTGCAGCATCTCGACTTCCAGCGAGTTCAGCTCATGCATTGACACGCCTCCCACTTTCGCATAGTGCGAGTTGGTGCAGTATGCATCGCACAGGGTCTTGCACGCCACCGTGGCCGCTGTAATGATAAACCGGTGTACAGTAAGCGAAGAGATGGTGAATGCGGGGTTCCGCTCGCAGATCCGATCTACGTAGATGAGCAGAATAAGCAGACAGGCAGGCTCCAGCGACGCATACTTGGCCACCCGCTGCAGGTACTCATTGACGCTGATATTGGGCGGTGCCCGCGAGTGGAACCGGGTGGGCTTTTGTGGCTTCACCAGCAGCCGATCATTGTACTGGACGACACGCGTAAACATGTTGCCTAAGTAGGACCAAGACCAGAAACTGCAAGCTGTGAGCACAATGGGCAACGAGAGGAGCCGTGATGCAATGGATGCAGAGAACGTTCAATGGAGCACGCCCCTTCTCACCAATTCCTTCTATTGCGAGGACAATTAAAGTCATGTGCCCTAGGGAACCGCACGCAACAAGGAGGTGAGAAAAAGAAAGCACATACTCGTCATTTAATTGACGGCCAAAAGGCTCTCCCAGTTGACATACCTACTAGCCGCGCCAGCTTCTCCATGTTGGCGTCAAAGTACGAGTCAGGCATCACGTACACCTGGTTCCTCGGGTCTGCAGACATCCTTATACGTAGACGTACTTCTCCGTACGCGGTCCTCGCACCTCTCGATAGATTTCAGCGTTGGAGCGCAAAAATTGCGTCTTTGGGGCAAATTGAAGAGGCAGGAGCAGGCAGACACAAGCAGGCGTGCACAAGAGGAGTGAAAGGAAAAGGAGCCGCGTGCACACACGTCTTTCTGGGGAGCGCTGTGTCGAACGAGATCCTTCGCTTTTTGGTAATTGGAGGTTTAGCCCAAGATGCAAGGTTCTGGCCGACGAACGTCAAAATTAGCAATGACCATCCGCTTGAAACAGTAAACAGAAGCGTCTATATGCGACAAGAAGGGGGGTGTCAGAAGCAAGCGAGGAGTAGCAGAAGAAAGAGGGAGAAGCGGGTGGAGGTAAATAATTGTTGACTAAGTTTCGCTGTGGAGGCAGAAAAGAGGCAGGCGAAAAAAAATATTGGCTCGCGGTTACCACAAGCAAATCCATGGATGCTTCTGGTTTTGGTATCTCCACCTGTTGATCCCACACAGCATGCGAGGATGATGCGTTTTTTTGCACTCTCTTAAGCGCCCCACCTGCTCTTTGATGCGGCAGCTCCGTCCAAAGAACACTCCAGCTCTGCTGATTTGTCCTACTGCTACGGTCTCACAACTAACGGGTAGCGTGCCCCTCCAGCCCCTTTCCGCAGGCACCACGGGCTCACAGGAGCGCTCTGCATTGGGTGGCTGTCCAGTCACGCTTTAGCCCGAGCTAGCATTAGAAGGTTCTTTGTTCACGAAACGAAGCTATATAGGGCGAATGGAAGAGAGTAGGATGACGAGGGAACGAAAAGCTATCAATTACGCGGCGCTATCATTCTCAGCAGGAGCAGGAGCAGGAGCAGCAGGAGCAGGAGCAGATCCATTGCCATGCCTTATAAACGCCAGCACAGCCTTGAATTCACCCAGAACCTGCTTCTCCACATGCAACTGATCTTTAGCCAAAGATCCAAACATCGACTTAAGGTCATGCTCCCTGTTCGCCTCAAAGGCCCGCAGATCCGCAGCCAGCACCCTATCAACGCGCTCCGCACGCTCACGCTTGCTATCTGCATCGGCCTTGGCAACGTTGAACTCGTCCAGCGTCTCCTGCACTTGGTCTGCGTTGATTGACGACGATGCCCGGAGCACAGCCACCGCCTGCCGCTTCCGCTCCAGCTGGCGCTCTGCCACCTGGTGCTCAGTAAAGATAACCTGCCTGTTGTTCAGCGTCTTTTGCACATTGTCGCACGCCATAGTATAGATGTCCTCCACTGCAATAGTCCGCGAGCCCTCCATGTTGGCCTGGGACTGGGCACACGAGCCGGCATGCAAAAAGCACTTGCCAAATCTCTTGAACGCCCTTGCCAGCTGCCCGCTATGCTCAATGACGCCCACCGACACAAGCTTGCCGCCAACATCTCTCAGATCTACAGACAGGCGCATTCGGGTCCTCGCCAGCCTCCCGTGCCACCGCCTGGCCTCACTCACATTCTTCTGGAACACTGCCAGGTTCTCCGACGTTTTCTCCAGCTGCATCTCAAACGGGGTGGGATTCGAGCTGCGCGCAATCCTCTGCTTGCTCTTCCCCCACGAAAAAAAACCCGACCCAGTCGACCCAGACGAATGCGGCGACATCGAAAGCGCGGATACCGACGCCGATGAGGCCAGAGCGGGATTGAATGCAAACGGCGCCTCAACAAACTGCCTGAGCTCATAGTCCTGCCTCAGAATCGGGTGCACCGACACCCTGTTTAGCCACTGCTGCAGCAACATGACCACAAGGCGGTCGTTCTGGTAGTCAGGCACGTACTTTGACACTGTTGTTCCGGGCCCCAGCGTCGGCACCAGGCACTCCGGATACGTAGCTCTCAGGTGTGCCTCCAAGCGTTCAAACTCCACCTGGTTCCTCTCAACCCCCGTGTACTTGCGCGCCTTGTAGCTGGGAATGTTGGTCAGCACGTCAAACGTGTACGCTGGAACACGCTTGGCTCTGTCCACCAGCCGGCCAACTGTAAATGTCAGTAGCGGTGCGGGTGTCTGCGAATTCGGCTCTCCTTGGCTTTGTGAATGATTGCTGCTGGTGCTGTTAACGCCGCTGTCGCGCTCTTGGTATGCGGTGGTAGAGGCAGCGTCGGACTCTTCCTCCTCGCCGTCGTCTTCTTCGTTCCTCATTTGGTCTGTATCGCCCTCGCTGCCGTTGTCAGCGCCGCCATTCCCCCACGGCGATGAAGAGGCAGCACCACCAAAGGGATTCCCACCGCCTTCAGCATAGGTGGAGTGCTGTTGCTGCCCCTGGCTGCCGCTGCTGCTGCTGCTTGCGGGAAATTGCACAGGATCCCTGTGGGGATCGAATTCCTCTTCTTCGCCAAACATTCAGCAACAAAGCAAAAAAGAGCGACCTTGTAGAATGGATTATAATTGCAAAGCGAATTGCTGTGACAGTATTTTGCGGCAGATTGTGCTTCAGCGAAAACAGAGGGAAAGAAGACAGTGTAGTGGTAGTGGTTGAATGTGAATAAACAGCAAAGCGCCGGGAGAGAAAAAAGGGGGGAGAGTGCAGCAAGCTCGCTGGTGCAGCATCTTGTGACGTAATGCAGGGGATAGTGCCCAGGAGCCAAGCCAAAGCCAGCGACGCCCCTTTCCAGCCCCCGCATCCGCACACCACCATTCTGCACACGAGAGTGTGCCAGCAGCGTCGCATCCTGTTGTGTTGACAAAACAGCCATGAAACGGGGGTGCAGTCGCCCTCACACCTTGTCCTTCATAGCCTCGGATATCTTTTGCAAAAGCCCAGCAAGGCGCCCTTGCGCAGCGACCAAATCACCAATGCTGTGTGACGACGCATCCCCCACCTCGCCGTCCAAGCGATCCAGAATTTCCATCAAAGCCCTTGGCGCTCTTGGCTCTCCGGCGTCGTTGGCATCGCTGCTGTGTCCCCCATTCTCACTGGAGACTGCAGCTGCGGCCATGGTGACAGGCTTGCGCTTCGACCGCTTCTTTCTCCGCTTCTTGGGTGTATGTACAGGTGTCGCAGTCTCCGGAGTCGCCGCCCCTTGCTCTTCATCTGCCTCGCCAAGCGCTCGCTTGCCAGGAGTGGACACACACGTCGCTGTTGTCGATACCTTGACGGGCGTCTCGGGTGCAAGAACGTCCATCTCGCTGGCATCCCCGGCAGCAGCATCGGCAGCAGCATCGGCAGCAGCATCGGCAGCAGCAGCAGCAGTCAACGGGCTAGGATCCGGACTCTGCGGCTGTATCTTGTCTGAGCCATTAGTAGGCTTGTTTTCTGCACGGTCCTTGTTGTCTGAAGCCACGCGGAACCCCACTGGTGCTTCATCCTCCACCGTCGATTTCAGTAGCGACGAGATGCTCGTACTGACTCTGCCCTGGTGTGTTGCCGATTTAGCGTGACCCAAGATGCCATGAGCTTTATGTATCAGGGATATCCATGCGTCGTCAGCAGCAGAGGCTATAGTGGGCGACGCCGTTTTTATGCCTGTGGCACGAAGCGGCACCCGCGAATGTCGGCTGTCGTTACCCACGACCCCTCTAGCTATTCTTGACAGACCATTCAGCGCCCGATCGAGGATATAGATATCGGTAATCTGTATCCTCTCAACCACACGAGCAAGCCCCGACAAAACAGCGACACTGCTCGAGTATACCTTGACGTGGTCAGACTTTGATTGGCAAGCCGCTGGCAGGCAGCTGGGGAGTGCAGCGCTAGCGTCGGGTGGCAATGCCCATTCACCTGCCGTGTAGTATCGGATGACGGAAACAGTCAAGAGCATCGCTGCTGCGTAGCAAAAGACTGCACCATCACCTGGCTTGCGCGAAGGCTGGTTCAGCTCGCACAGGCCCGAGAATAGCTTCACAAAGTCGCTATCCACAGCAATCTGACCCTGAGATGCTGTGTCATACACTATCCTGTAGAAGTGTTTCCAGTAGCTGCACCCGCTTTGCTCCGCCATATTACCGACCAGCGCGTGCACCAGGGCTCCCAGCGATGCTGCTTCGGAAGCTAGGAAAAGCTGCGAGGTCCTCAGAACCTCGCGCACAATCGACTGCAAAGGCGCTATCCTGTTGTCAGCTCCTCCGTCGGGCGTACTGAAGCCATGTGTGACCTGGCATGCCATTCGGCCCAAAATCATCTCCACTGCCGAATGCACCAGTGCGGGCCACGCAGCGCCAGAGCCGCGCCCCCATGCCATGAATCGCGTGAGCACGTTAAACATCCTCCCCATGGCAGCCGCCGTGTGATCGGTATTAGCTTCTGCAGGCTGCTCAGGTCCTGGGAAGAGCTTGGCAGTGCACTGTTCCACATCATCAAGCACAGGCCTCTTGCTCGCATCCTCAGAGTCCGATCCAGTGAGGCTGTCCAGGAGAAGAACCAGCCACACCGAGAGCCGAACAAACAGATACGTGGGGCTAAACTCACCAGCTGGCACTTGCAAATCACTTGCATCTTGGCCACCGCTTGCACCTAGCCAGCTATCAGGAGCAGCAGGCCCTCTCTTAGATAGCGCCGAGTCGCGTTCCTCGTTCGATAGCGGCCTGTAGAGCACGTCTATCAACCTGGAACTCTCAACCACACTGGATGCCAAGCGCTCATCCAAGTGCGTGGCCATTGCCCTGCACAATATCATATGCGGCGAATCCCCGGCCATTGAGAAGCCCTCCTTCCTCTTGACACAACCACACGTATTGCTGTTCGCAACAAACGGTGTGGTCTCTGCCAAGACATCCATAAGCGCACTGATTTCCGGATGAAGCGGCTGGCGCGTGCCGTCTGGCAAGCCGCTAGAGGGCGTGTCTAGTTTTCGCAAAGTGGATGCGGCGGCATTGCATAATGACGCGAATGAATCGAACCTATGCTCGCCATCGCGCGGCTTCTCGCTGCCTGACCCGCACTGGGTCCCAATGTACTGGCGAATAAACCCGACCACGATCTCCAGCACACTGGCGACTGCCGGGGCATCGGCCTTGACGCCAACAACGTAGCGACACAGAGTGGCAGTGTGGTCGTCTGTATACCTGCTTTCCGATGAGAACGGGCCATGGGTCTCCGACAGACTCCTCCCGTCGCCTGCTGCCAGCGTTGTGGTCCCAATGATCATCTGGGGTATAACAAACTTGGGCATCCTCTCCTCGGGCAGCACAAACTGGTTCAGCAGCGACGCCAACACGCGCGCCGCAGTTTCCCGTACCTCTACGCATGGGTCATTGGCAGCCGCCATAGCCACGTCTTTGACCACGCTCGCGTACAAGCCAATGTCCTCGCCCAGGGCATAAACAAGCGTCGCCCAGCACCTGACGCACGCCAGCCGCACCTCCTCCGTGTGCCCCTGCACTGCCAGTATCGAGACGATGGGCGTGAGGAGGAAGTGGACGGGTTTCTTGAATGCCAGCCGCCCGGTCAAGCAAAACGCATAGATCATGCACCGCCACTGCATCAGCGTAGCGATGAGAACTGCCGGCTCGCTGGTGTTAAAGCACTGCTGCGCAACCTTCAACAAGTCGTTGATTCTGGGTCTGCAGTACTTTGCGCAAATGGCAACAACCATGCCCCACGCGCGTATCGCATACACATGGTCCCCCTGCGCGGTGAACCGACTCAATGCCGCCAGCACGTGGTCCAGCTTCTTGTTCAGAAAAGTCTGCACGTATCTGTCGTGCTCCGGCCTCTGCACATCGGCCGCCAGCCATGGGATGTTATGCCGTACAATATTGTCGGCTTTCGCGCGGATGCCTGGAACAGGACTGAAGACGCACTGGAGCACGGGGAAGCGCCACACAGGGGAGAGGTCGCGGGTGGCCATGGGAAGCCGTCTCAGCAGGGTCTCGATCGCCGTCAGACATTCAAACTGAACCGACGTGGATGCCTCAAATTGGCCAAGCGCCTTGATACAAAGTGACACCAACCCGGATAGCACCGGCTGTAGCGCCTGTGCAGTAACCCTGAGCATGCTGATGCACCACACGGCCGCCTGACATATGGCCTTGTCCGTGCTATGCTTCTGCTCCACCCGATGGCGCATTGCCGACAAGATCTCGCTGAGCTCGCGCGGCGCTACATCGTTGCAAGCGACGTCGTTGTGGAGAACACAGCCCAGGCACTTCACAGCGGCCAAAACCAGATGCTTGGATGTATCAGCGCTGGAGATATCGCGGCGAATGCAACTGAGCAGCTGCGAGACACTCTCCTTGTGGTCTGCCAAGTGCGTCGCATTCTTGGCGATTCCGCCTGCCAACTCATCGTAAATCCGCGATCCTAGCGTCATGGCTTCGTCGCTCAGCGAGATCTTCCCTAGACTCCTTACCGTGGCCGGAAACACCTCAGCGAAAGGAGCTTCCCGCTTCCCGCCTCCTTCCTCCCTAGCCCTGGGAAACGCCGACGCTGAATCAGCAAATAGCACTCGTGCTGCGGACCTCTGTGCTGCGAGCGCTCCTGACGGCGATGACGAGAGGCGGTCCATAAGCCCATTGTCGCCCAGCAAGTCCCCACTGTTTCCTGCAGCATCGCTGCTTGGATCCTGAGAGTGGAACGGTTTGGATGTGGTGCGCTTGAGGATGCTGCGCGAAAACGCCCTTGTGCGTGCCCTGGTGGGCGACGACTGCGGGGTCATTCCCGAATGGAATTCCTCGTTGCAGGGCGAGAAATGAACGCGCTTCAGCGAGCTGCTGCTTACAGCCAAGGCAGCTACGCGGGTCTGTGGAGTTGTGAATGGCTGTAAATGCACCTGTGCCCCGGGCCTGGTTTTCAGAGGCGTTGAGGGAGCTGCTGCTGCCGCCACTCCCGCTGTGTCGTCTCCTAGCGCGCCCTCGCTTGTCATTACGTTGATTAAAGATAGAATGCAGATAACGGGAATGCGAGAATGTACGTGCAGCAGCCAAATAATAATATATAAAAAAACGAGAAGGAAGCAGGCAGCGCTGAAAGAGAGACTCGTTTTGTTTACTTTAAGAGCGGGCGATCGCCAGTTGGCCCGTTTTTTGGCGGCAGTTTCGCACCCAGCTCAAACCAGAAAAATTAATATAAATAAACAACCCAGGGTGCATTGCCAGCTGCTGGTGCCCAGTTAAGCCAAGGCACCTCCGGTCTATTGCTGCAGGTATCTGACGAGAACTTAGATGTTCATGTTCACTCGGGGCTTCAGAGCGTCCTTCGAGGGCATTCCGATCCAGTGCAAAGTCGAGTTCTGGAGCAGCCGCGGCTTCGCAGCCCGCCTGATCTCCGGTCCCACAGCGCTGCCGCTGGGGCTGTTGGGCCTGACCTGCACAATAACAGGCGGCTCGATCGAGTACGCCTCCAGGTACATTGGGTGGATCATGTCGGCCAGCGCCTGATCAATGGCGACCCCGGGGCTGGGCCACATGTTATCCAGGACCCTCTTCAGCCGAATGGCGCCCAGCCTCGACAGCGCATAGGCAAAAGTGCAGCGCGGCCTGTCCGAGACAAACAGGCTCCTATGCAGCCCAGTCGGCCTTGCATCCTCCTTGCTGCTGCAATGGCCAAGATACAGGATCTCCCATGTCGGGGGCACACGGGGCAGCATCTCCTTCATCCTCTGCTTCACGTCAACCTCCATGTCGACGCGGTCCTCCAGCACAAGCGCACTCTTGTACTCCAGCCTAACAATGTCGCTGATCACATTCATATGCGACCGAAACGTTGCCAGCAGCTCCGATGGTTCCGTGTGGTTTTCCGGTGCTGGCGTCCAGTTTTCCTCGCCAAGCCAGAATCTGCGCTTCTCAGGGTGGTCGATGTCCTCCACGGTGGTTGCTGGGTAGAACCCGTGGGGGATGCCTTGGAACCGCAGCTGGTTGACCATGGCTCGCCGCCGCTTGGTGTGCTGTCGTTCGCTGATCACATAGACGTGGCTGAAACCCAGAGTGAGGTAGTCCGCGTGGCTGGCGATTGCGCTGGTGTAGCTGCCGAACATGTAGCTGCCCAGAGTGACGATGATTCCGAGTGAGGCGAAGAAGACGAGAAGCCTGAGGCGCCTGAGCGATTGTCGTGGGACACGGATCATGGTATACAAAACCTAGGACGCTATTTGCTTTGCTGGCCTGGGCCAGTCGTGTATATAGTGGTCGTGTTGATTCTTCTGGACGAAGCTATTGAGCAGCACAAGAAAGAAAAGCAGCGCAAAGAAAAGAAGCGTGGAGCGCAGGGTGCTCTCAGCTGACTGCTTTTCCAGCTGTGCTGAGGAGTAGGGTCGGCGTTCCGCATGGAATCACTGGTAGCGTCACATAACATCTGATCCCCATGCTTTGGGGGTGAACGTGCAAGGAAGACACGGCAGCAAAAGCAGGCGCTGAACATACGCATCTCTTCCTCACACCATTATTACTTATTTTACTTCATAATGCCGCGCAGCCCAAGCAACAACACTCTGGTCCCTCTGCTGCACAAACTCTCCCAGAGGCTGGGCGTGCAGCAGGCCAAGAGCGAGCTCCGGTGGCTGGTCGAGCACGCCCGAGCCACACTTAGCGACACCACAAATTCGCCTCAGCACCACCAGCCACACAAGCAGGCGCGTCTGTGGCGCGACCAGCCGGCGCCCTCCGAAGAAGAGGTCGAGCAGGATCGCCTGCGCTTCACCTCGGTGCAATGGGCATGGCTGCGCCAAGCTGTGGCTGACCGGACCGAAAGACACAAGCCACTGCAGTACATTTTGGGCGACCAACCGTTTGGCAAAACCAGCCTGAGCGTCCGGCCGCCGGTGCTGATTCCACGGTGGGAGACGGAGGAGTGGATGCTGAAGCTGGCTGAAATGATCAGGCAGCACATGGCTGCCCAAGCAGAGGAAGCAAGAGGTGGTGAGGTGGGGCAGAGGTCGCCGCTCAAGATCCTGGATGCCTGCACTGGCACTGGCTGCATCTCCCTCGGCCTGGCCAGCGAGCTTCCTCCCGAATCGGCGCAAATCACCGGCGTGGACATTTCAGCCGAGGCCATCTCGCTGGCCAGCGACAACCTGGCGTTCAACCAGCTGCTGCTGAACAACAGGGTGGAGTTCCGCCAACTCGATCTCCAGTCGCCCGACATTCTGCCAAAGCTCCTCGGTGTTGAGCCCACGTGGGACATGATTGTGTCGAACCCACCCTACGTCACCCCTGCCGAGTACCACAGCCTGGATCTGGATGTCAAGGAGTGGGAGGATAAGAGGGCGCTCGTCCCACTGCCGCCGAACGCAGACCCACAGGCGGTCAAGGACGAGGAGTTGGATCCGTCGGGCATTGCGTTTATTGTGCACCTGACCAAGCTGGCCAAGGAAATGGGGCTGGCCGATGTAAGCCGCAGCGAGCAGGCAGGCAGCACTTTGCCGCGGCTGGTGGTGGAGATTGGCGGCTCGCAGCAGGTCGAGCCTGTCCGGCAGGCGATGCACGACCATGGATTCAATTCGACTGAGGTGTGGAGGGACATGGCGGGAACTGACAGAGTTGTTCTGGGCTACTTCAAGCTGTGAATCCCGTCAGTCTCGCTGCTGGCGCCAAAGGCAGGCAGCGCTTTTTGTGTGCCGCTTTGTTGCCAGCGGATTTGCGAGAGAAAAAAAGGCAGATCTAGATGCAATGTCCCTCTTTTTCGATGAAGCAGCCTTTTCTCTGGTGGATTGGCAAGTGCTCGGTGTGCGCAAAACAGGTGCATGAAAGAAGCCAACTAGACAAACAACAACAACGGATAAACACGTATTATCCAGACTGTTGCGTATGCCGAGGGGGTCGGCTGTAAAAAGTGGTGTGGCCTCTGAGTGAAAGAAGGAGCATTTGCATGTAGAAACACCAGCACCAGACATGGCATGTGGTGTGCATGTTTCCTAATACTACTGTGCCCTTTTGTTCTGCCAAAGCCGAGGGTTATTTCCTTCATGTATCTGGGCTTTGCGCACGCACATCGCAAGAAACGGCGCTTTGGGCTGTTTGCGAACAAGGCAGCTGGATGTATAAGGGCATAAGGGTGTTTATTCAGGGAATGGATACAACCTGTGTGTTGGAAAACGGGGACCGAGGACAACTGAGGGGAATTTCAAACAGTATCTGCTATTTGCCAAGGAGGGTGTAGTCGGCGAGACAACACTAGCGTCCATCAGAGCAGGATAGGGAGCTTACTTCCTGGGGATGCACTTGACAGGGGTGGAGCTGGGAGCAGGGGCAGCCGATGTGGGAGCAGGGGCAGCCGATGTGGGAGCAGGGGCGGCCGAGGTGGGAGCGGGAGCAGCGGTGGTGGGAGCAGGGGCAGCAGTGGTGCTAGCAGCAGGGGGGACGTAGGTGGCGAGGCAGGCCTTGATGACATCGCCCGAGATGGTGTTGAGGACGGCAGGGGGGATGGCGTTGGGGAGAGCCCTGATGAAGTCATCCGAGGGGTTGGCGGGCAGGGTGGACTGGCCGCTGAGGAGCGACGAGAGAAGGCTGGCCTGGGCGGGGGTGAGGATGGCGCCGGCGGTGGGGAGGAGAGGGTCAGACTTGGCCTTGATGGCAGCCCAGTTGGCCTTGGCGCAGGCGAGGGTGGCGGGGCTGGTCCAGTCGATGTCCTGGGCGAAGCCGGAGACGGCGAGGGCGGCGATGGCAACGAGAACCTTGGTGAACTGCATTGTTGGTGTGTGTGGATTAAGAGGCGTGGAGACCAGGCAAGAGGGATAGAGATACAATTAAGTAGCTGGAGGGGGCTGGGGCTGCTGTAGGGTAGCAAAGTACAATTTGAAATGTTTGTAGAGAATCCAGGAAAGCCGGTCCCGTCGGTGGGGCTTAAATAGTCGCGTACACCAGATGGAAACGAGTTCACCTGCGCTTCGTCTCCTTTACAAGTGGATGAAGCGCGCGCAAACTCAATGCGCAGCGTGTGCGTGCATTTGTCCACGGTTGCACGCCGGATAGGCTGCCTCTCTCTTGCAGGCATACAGGGGGGGGCACGCTCTGCTCAGAGACGGCTTTCAGCGTGGGCTACATGAAACAGCATCGTCAATGTGCATTATTCTTTTCCGCGGAGCACCAGCAGACGGGCGGGCATCTCTATGCAGATTGGCCACAAACAGCCAAGCTACGCAGCGGTTTCAAAATCCTTGTGATGCTGCATTAGCAAGAGGACGACACCGAGCATCCCTGGGCAGCAGGCGACAGGCGCAGGCCATGCACACGCCCTAATCTCTCCCTCCTTTACGCGGTGCTCTTGTTCCTTGCCCCTGGCCTGCGGGATTGTGCAAGCCTATCGGTTCGCTCTGCTGCTCCTGTGCGCCTCTGCGCGCGAGCATGAATACAGGGGAAACGCAACGAGCAAATGACAGGGCAGCTGGTTCACGCTTGCCCGCATCTCATACCAAAGAGCAGACTGCTGCTGCTGATCGCTTTATCCGACTCGGATTTGCCCCCAGATGGCTCCTCTTTGCCACCGCTACGCTGCGGCGCACTCGCACACCTGGAGGCGCACAGAGCTTGAGGACGCATCGCCGGCCAGGGGGGATGGAGGGAGGCGAGCTGTATATTCCAAACAGCTGCAATATTACCGCTATATTTTTGCTGCCTAGGCCAGCGCCGATCCCCTGAAAAAGGAAGGCTTATTCACCTGCGAGGAAACGGGATTTGTGCGAGTAATGTGCAGCGAAATATCAGTTGCAGGCTAGCAGCGCTCCGCCTTGGCTGCAATGCGCTTTCACGAGGGAATGGCTGGATTATTTGCTCGTCTGCATTAGCTAGGTCGATCGAAAGATGCGCCAATCCACCGAGCGCTGCTCCTCCTCTTTTGACCGCTGTGGGAGCACACGCACATTCTTTGCTCTCTTTTACTCACGGGCCAGTCGCATATACCTGGCAACCAAGAGATTTCCCTTGCTGCTGTTGCTGCTGCTGGCAGACGCAGCTCACGCGGCACAGGTCTGTGTTGTTGTTTGTTGTGGTCCCAATTGGCCCCGCGTGGAGTCCTTGGTTCCTGAAATAGCAGGGCGAGCTGCTGACCTCCCGCCTGTGCCTGCCTATCCGTGCTTGCCTAGTTTTGGGCTGTGTCTACCTTTCATGCTCGCATACATCTTTGCTTTGATGCTGCATGAATTCCGCTGCCATTGGCTTTGGCCAGCCAAACAAACGCACGCCCCGCCCGGCTCGCTTCAGAGCACCCATGTGGAGAGGGACACTGGCCCGCTGCAAGACCGAGATGGGGACGATCGCTGTTTGGTTTGACTAAAGGGGATTGTGCGCTGCCCCCGTGACCCCACCAAGGGCGAGTGGCTCCAAATTGCTACGCTGCCTGCCCATGTGTGCGCAGGATGCCGCCCAGCCTGGTATTTTCACATGTCTTGGTACTCACCGATGACTAAGAGCAGGCGGTACTTCTACCACTCCTTCCGCTCTCTACACACGCACATGATCCTACATCCTGCGCTGCGGGTGTGATTTCAGGTCGATGTATCCATCTACATGCCATTCATTTTGCACAGGACGGGTGGCTGTCTGCACCCGTGTACGCTTGCACCTCTCCCTGTCGCCAAAACCACTTCTGCTCTGCAAAGACGCCAAATGGCCAGCAAACCGCGAGGTTGGTACAGGAAAGCCAGTTCTGGCACGGTGCCCGAGTCACTTGCAGATGTGGAGTGGTTGGTAGTATTTAAAAACATAAATTTGCAGTGGAAAAGACATGGAGAATGGGCGAGGCGGCATCCATACATGCCAGCGAGGGGCATGCTCTCCTGGTGCATGTGCTTGATCCGCTCGCGTTGTGCTCTTGTCTATGGTGTGTGGCAGGGGGTCCCGCCACCCCTTCTGCCTTGGCTTTACCTCACAAGGGACAGGAACTCCTCGCGAGTCTTGGGGTCTGAGCGGAAGCGGCCCAGCATGAAACTGGTGATGGTCTTGCTACCCGGCTTCTGAACGCCGCGCATGACCATGCATTGATGGCTACAATATCAAAAAGGCAAAGAGGGGCACGTTGTCAAAGCAGGTGGCATCGAATCAGCAGCCGGCTGCAGACGTCACCATTGAAGATATGTGCAGTCACATTCACAAGGAGCACAACCGGTTTGGCATGTGTAAAGGCATAGGCAAAAGAGGAATCCACGCGCTTTTCGCTACATTACCTGGCCTCCATGACCACAGCGACGCCCTGTGCCTGCAAGATCTCGTTCAGTGCCACCGCGATCTGCTTGGTCAGCCGCTCCTGGACTTGCAGCCTGCGGCTAAACATCTCTGCAATCCGAGCCAGCTTGCTCAGCCCCAGCACACGGCGGTTGGGGATGTAGCCAATCGACACCTTGCCGCAGAAAGGCACAAGGTGGTGCTCGCACAGCGAGAATATGTTGATATCCCGAACAATCACCATCTCTTCGTGATCTATCACGGGTGTAATTACCAGCACGGAGCTGAGATTCGATTAGCGGCAATCCATCAGATGTGCAGCTAGTTCCCACGCTCTCATCAAAGCTGCACACAAAAGCAGTGTTGTAGCGCTACTGTACCTTCGTCAAACAGCGCGTCGTTGATCACCTCGTTCATCGACTCCTCGTAGCCCTTGGTGAAGAACATCAGAGCCTTGGCGTAGCGCTCGGGGGTCTTCAAAAGCCCCTCGCGGTCGGGATCCTCGCCGATGCACTCGAGCAGAGTCCGCACAGCATCAGACATCTTCTGCAAGCGCGCCTTCTTCTCCTCCTCCGACTCACTGCGACGCTGCTCAGTTCCAATGCCTATGGCGCATACATGGGAGGGAGACAATTGCCGATCAATACTGTATGTGCCGTGTCAATTGTGCCTGTAGGACAATTGAGTCAGAAGGAACAGCACAATGCGTGCAAAGGGCGCCAAGGCACTTTGCAAACCGCATAAAGTGCGGGCAATACTATTACGCACACCAAGCTCCCTGACTCTCTGCCCGCTTCTTGTTCCGTTGCGGCTGCAGCGGCAACGGCGCAAATCACCACTCGGCCCGCGAATTCTCTTGGCAGCCATTATTCGCAACGTAAAAGGGGGGCCAAGAGAAGGACAGGGGCTTTTTCACAGAGAAAACGCGAGGCTGAAATTAAAGCGGCGTTGGTGCCTGCATCCTCCCTTTCCGTCTGCTGGTGCTGGTTACATTGCCAGTTGCATGGGGTGGTGGAGAGGGGAGGGAATGAAGCGGCATGCTCCCATCGTGCCTCCTGAGCCAGGTGGGGTACAGGGGAGAGGAACCTGCTAGTCAGGGCAGCAGGAACCGCACGGCTGCTGCACAAAGGTCCTACTTACTCGGCCAGCTGAAGCCGTTGAGATCGATCGGGTACTGCTGCTTAGCCAGCGCCTGGTCAGCGGATGGCTCCGATGGCTGGAACAGCGCAGGGGTCTGTGGGCGTGTTGACAGAGGCGAATCGGTGGCCGTGACAGTAGCAACCGTAGACAGGGCCGATGCGCTCAGCTCCTGGCGGTCCTTCTTGATGCTGCCGTCCTGGATAAACGTGGGATCGCTAGACTGAAGCTCCATATCTTTGCTGCTTGGTGTCGTGGGACAAAAGAAAGCTAGGTGTAGTGAGCGAGAGCTGTGCGGCCTGTGTGTGCGCTAGTGGGTGTCTGCCGTTCTGGTTGCTTTTTATATTAGCTGGGCGGAAGTGGTAGCAGAAGCTGGAATTCCAATATTACTTTTAAAAAAGGAGCATAATAGTAGAAGGGAGATAAGTAGAAGTTGGCAGTTGTGCTGCTTTCGTAATAATTTCGCTTTGGCGCCATTCCGCACGCTCTGCAGATCCAACGAAAATTCCGTGTGGTCACGTTTTTGCACTGGCTTGCGCTTTGCGCTCCGTACTGTGAGAACAAAAAAGTGCCGGTCCGCTTTTGTTGCCCTCTGCGCACGTTCCGCCTCCTCCCACCAACTGCCGCATGCGCTGGTCCGTGAGGCCCCACGCCCGCTCCCTCTGCCAGATCTAGCCCGGACCATCTTTTGTGCATGGCCCAGACGCATTGTAGCACATGGAGCTTCTCGACGAGACGAAGCGAAGGGCGTGGAGGCGGTGACAACAGTTTCGTCCAATATGCTGCTCCAGCTGCGCTGACTCTCTGCCTACGAGAATCACTTGCATGCTGCATAGCAGCTCCTCAAGCGGCCATCTCACATGCGCACCACAGGACACATAGACGCTATGGTGCACTGCATACAGGATTCCCAGTAATAGCGACCAAATATGTTATATTCGCAGCAAAGAAAGAAAGCAGGATGTGATTAATAGCTAGTTTTGAGGCGGCACGCTTGGATGGCCCTCGCCATTCCATCGCCGCTCACATTGTCAATTACGCCTTCTCAGGGACATCGCCCTTGAACAGATTGTACAGCGCAACCATCTCGGGCATGTATGTCATAACCAGCGCCATTAACGCAAAGGTCAGGGTGGACAGGCGGCCCCCGTTGGCTCCGGTGGCCGAAGCGCGATCCGTGAATATCGAGAGCATCGACGAGAACAGCGCCACCCAGCCAATCCACTTGGACCGAAGGAACAAGGCCGCCATGGAGCTGAGGAACGCAATCATGTAGTAGAGCCCGCCATCTTCGCTGGTAACAGCCGATGTGTACGGAACGATGCTGGCCGTGCGCCGCGGGTCTCCGGGGAATTCCTTGCGTGGCATAGTATTAGTATGTAGAGGTCGGGAGCCAGAGCGTGCAGATGAGTATCAGTATTAAGAGCGGCAAGCGTAGCCAAGATGTGAATTCCAGGGGAGAGCACGGAAAACGGAGGCCTGGTATTTTCCTCAAGCCTTGTGTGAAGGCGAACAGGCCCGGCTGCTTTGGCAGTGCAAATAAGGCAGCTTGCCGCCCTTCTCCTCAGCCAATCCGCATTGAGCTGCCACAGCAGGCGCCAAGATGAAAGCGCATGTAAAGGGTCTGCGGCAACCTGCTTTTCTCCACGTGATCCGCCAGCCATCCTTGCCTGGCCCTCGCACCCCACATGCTGGTGCTTGTTGTCTCTTCTTTGCACTCGCAAGTCGCCCTAATTCCGCTGCTATACTACACCATACGTACCCGCACGCTGCCTCTTCAGTCGCTTGCACTTAATTCAGCACTCCACAGCCAGGAAAGGAGCCACTTGACCTACAAGATACCATGGTGGCCGTCTACAATTACAGCTACGTGGCCAAGCTCATTATTATCGGCGACATGGGCTGTGGCAAAAGCTCCCTGCTTCGTCAATTCACAGAGCTCACCTTTGTAAGTCCGCTGTACCTCAGCCGCCAGTACCACTGCTGTCGTGGTCGCTCGGACACTGCTGTGCTAACCCCCTCGAATGCTACATGCTGCCCCTGCTGTAGAGCGAAAAGACTAACCACACCATCGGCGTCGAGTTTGGAACAAAAGTCGTAGAGGTAGATGGTGAGCGAGTAAAGTAAGCGCCTCTCCTTCAGTGTACTGTGCTGGTGTTGACACATTTGCCTGCCGTCTGTCTGCTAGTATCCCAGGCACGGCGCTTACATATCCTTGTATTTCTCTTTGCCATTGCTGGGTTTTCCGTTAGGATCCAGGCTTGGGACACTGCTGGTCAAGGTAAGGAGGCTCGGCCATAGCTCTCATGTGTTGCCACAAAATGGATCCCAGTGCACACGCGCACGCTATTCCTCTTTGTCCTGCCTGCATCGCCACAGCAGCAGACAAAAGACAAACGAAGCCCAGTGGGCATGTGAGAGGAGGTTCGTGCGTGTGTGGAAAAGAGCACTCGCTCACCCTCCACTATGCCCCGAACAGCTTGTATTTGCCTGTAGAGCGATTCAGGTCGGTCACTCGTAGCTACTACCGCGGGTCCATCGGCACCATCTTCGTGTACGACATAACGAACCGCGAGTCCTTCGACAACCTTGACACATGGATGAGCGACGCACGCGAGCTCACGGCCCCGCACTCGATCTTCGTGCTCATCGGCAACAAAGCCGACCAGGAATCGCGGCGCGCGGTGTCCCACGCCGAGGGAGAGGCGTATGCGAAGGCGAACAACATGCTCTTTGTCGAAGCGAGCGCGAAAACCGGCGAACAGGTGGAGTCGACGTTCATAAAGCTGGCGTCGCAGATTATCAAGCTCGTTAAGGATGGCGTTGTTGACCCCAGTTTTCCGGATTCGGGCGTGCAGAGCAAGAAGCCGCTGGACGTTACCAGAAATAACCCCCGCGCTGTAAGAGTTGATAATACGCAGTCGCGCGGGCTTCTGGGCGGTTCCGGGTGCTGCTGACAGATGCCGTGGCCTTTTATATATACATTTTTATACACACATGTACTGCGAGGAGGCGGACAGCGGCCATACCAGATTCAGTATCGAGCACGCATGCGCCGGCCTCTTCTTTTTTTTTTTATTTCAGCCAACATTTACTATCCACATATACTTTGTTTTATACTGCCAGCCTACAGCTCAGCAAAGCCCTATCCTCCGCATTTCTATGCCATCTGAACAGGTGCACAGCCACCACTGGCTGATCCACGTGCCAGTTCCCCAAAAGCACAGTCGATCCAGTTTCGATATACCTGCCACGAAAGCAAGGCGGCACATGGGGCGGTCGAACGCCAGCAGCAGCTTCGTCTCTTATTCGGCCTTTGCCCTTAACACACAGCTATACCTTATATATATACGCACACACAAAACACAGAGATGGAGGCGCAGGTAGCAGCGGACAGCAGCAATGGCACATCCACAGGGGCGACTGGCATCATCTACCCGCCGCTGGACATCAAGACAATCGTCGACAAGACCGCCGAGCACGTCGCCAAATCCGGCGAGGCCTTCCAGCAGCTGATCCGGGACAAGTACCAAGGCAACGTCAAGTTCTCCTTCATCTATCCAAACGACCCCTACTTCGCCTACTACCAGCACATGGTCGACAAGTTCAAATCCGGCGACACCAGCGAGCCCGCCGAGAAGGCTGCCACCAGCACCGAGCAAGAGGGAGAGGACGATGCGAAAGAGGTGGCGCCCGAGAAACCCGACCCCATGAGATTCGCATTCCCCATGCCTGCCATCTCAGCACAGGACCTTGACGTGATCAAGCTGACGGCCCAGTTTGTCGCCTGCAACGGACGCCAATTCATGACCAGCCTCGCCCAAAGGGAGGCCAACAACTACCAGTTCGACTTTCTATCGCCGAACCACACGCTCTTTGGCTACTTCCGCAAACTGGTCGACCAGTACTCTCTTGTGCTTTCGCCGCCGGAGGATCTGAAGGAGAGGGTGGAGAAGGACAGGGA
>MU603935.1:122845-215631 GCA_025201845.1 Martensiomyces pterosporus
GAGATGGAGGCGCAGGTAGCAGCGGACAGCAGCAATGGCACATCCACAGGGGCGACTGGCATCATCTACCCGCCGCTGGACATCAAGACAATCGTCGACAAGACCGCCGAGCACGTCGCCAAATCCGGCGAGGCCTTCCAGCAGCTGATCCGGGACAAGTACCAAGGCAACGTCAAGTTCTCCTTCATCTACCCAAACGACCCCTACTTCGCCTACTACCAGCACATGGTCGACAAGTTCAAATCCGGCGACACCAGCGAGCCCGCCGAGAAGGCTGCCACCAGCACCGAGCAAGAGGGAGAGGACGATGCGAAAGAGGTGGCGCCCGAGAAACCCGACCCCATGAGGTTCGCATTCCCCATGCCTGCCATCTCAGCACAGGACCTTGACGTGATCAAGCTGACGGCCCAGTTTGTCGCCTGCAACGGACGCCAATTCATGACCAGCCTCGCCCAAAGGGAGGCCAACAACTACCAGTTCGACTTTCTATCGCCGAACCACACGCTCTTTGGCTACTTCCGCAAACTGGTCGACCAGTACTCTCTTGTGCTTTCGCCGCCGGAGGATCTGAAGGAGAGGGTGGAGAAGGACAGGGAGGACAAGTACCAGGTGCTGGAGAGGGTCAACCGCAGGATGCGGTGGGAGGCATACGAGGAGGAAGAGAGGAAGAGGAGGCAGGAGGAGGCTGATAGGGAGAAGGAGGCGTTCTTGTCTATCGATTGGCATGACTTTGTTGTCGTGGGGGCGGTTGAGTTTGTGGAGGAAGACGCGTACATGGAGCTGCCCGAACCGCTGAGGCTGCAGGACCTGAAGAGCATGTCGCTGGAGGAGAAGCGGAAAGCAAAATCGGAAGGTCCTGGGAGCAGTGCAGTCAATTCTGCAGCGACAGCGGCAGGTGGCGTGTCAGAGAGCAGGCAAGGTGCCTCGAATACTGCAGGCGCCGGTCCTTCTCCTGGGTACGAACACATGGACGAGGATGACGACGACGTGGAGATGGAGATGGACGATGAAGAGGACGACGTTGACGAGGAGATCGAGGCCGAGAAGAACCCCAGCGCCGCAGCCCCGCCACCATCGGCCATTAGCATCGGACCGATGAAGATCCGCAAGGACTACGTGCCCAACCTCCGGCGCGGGCCGCAGACAAGCGAGGTGACGCTCCAGTGCCAGCTGTGCAGGCTGGAGATCCCGGCCTCCGAGTTCGAGGAGCACATCCGCGTCGAGCTGATTGACCCCAAATGGAAGGAGCAGAAGCTCGCGTATGAGCGCAAGATCCGGGACACCAATTTGGTCCAGGAAGGCATGGACATTGCGCGGTACCTCAAGCAGATGGCCACGCATCGGACGGATATCTTTGGCAACGAAAAGTCGGAAGAGGAAGATGCAGCAGCGGCAGCTTCGCAAAGTCGAGTGTATTGGGACGGGTACTCGTCGACGGCTGGCCAGGCTGCTCGCCGTGCCAGAGAGAACATGTCAGTCGATGAGCAGATCGCAGCCATCCATCGCAAGAAGGGCCTGGCTGACACTGGCAGCGCCGCACAGGAAATCGGGCCGCAAATGGGGCCGCCCGACGCCAAGAGGCAGAGGACTGCCGATCGGCAGCGGTAGAGGAACTCACTTTCTTCAGGCGCAGTTTAGTGCAATATATAAATACTCTATTCTCCCTCGAGACATGTAGCACTCAACAAAAAGAGCGCCAGAGAGTATTAAATAGCAGAAGGGTGCACGCTGCTTCTTTCTAGCGTTGCGTGGACGAGCGGCGCTTTGCCTTCTCCTTGGCGTCCTCAATCGCCTGCGTTAGCTTTCCCCTCTGCGCCAGCCCTCTAACCAGCTGGTAGATCATTGGAATAAAGTTGTGCTTCCTCAGCGCGTTGTCAAACTTGTATCTCTCAAACTTGCCGTTCTCCATCTCCACCCTCAGCTCCAAATCTGCGCGCTCGTGGTTCAGCCGTCCAATCTCACTCTCCACCGTTTTGGCTTCTTGCTTGGACTCATCTCTGTCATCCAGCCTCAGTGCCTCCAGCCTACTCAAAAGGCGGGTGATATCTGCATCAACGCTAGTGATTTTCTCGTTCAGGTGTTTCCGCCGATCGCCAATAACCGCCATCAGGTTGAACCGAATCTCGCTTTGGCTGTACTCGCTCATCCTCTTCTGGATAACCTCGCTCGCCGATTGCAGCCAATCGTCTGTCTCTCCATGGTCAATGGGTCCCCGCTTCAATCCATCCAGCTCGTACAACCGGCCGTTGACAGGCACGTAGCTGATGAAGTGGAATAGGTCGTCGTCGTCGTCGGCCGGCCGCTGCTTCTCAGTATCCGTGAGGAACGAATCGGGGCGCACGAACGAATTGTGCACATTGCGGATTTGGTCGCAGTTGGTCAGCGCCAGCCCACGCATGTCGGGCGGCAAGTCGACGGAGAACGAGCGGAAGTTCGCCAGAGTGTCGCCCAGTTCGATTTCGTCGGAGCGATTGAGGAGGATGGACAGGATGGCCTGCGTCGCGCAAGCGTTCTGAATGATCTGTTGCGCAAAATACACCCCTGCATCGTCGCTGCCCGCTGCTGTGGTTGGCTGGGAGCCGGCTTTGCTCGAGCCGGGCTGCCACTTGAATAGGAATATCAGACCGTAGACTGGCGCCATGGTGTGCAAGCTCTCGGCGTCCAGGCTGTAGAGCTCCTCGACCTGGATGTCGGACACGCCCATGTTGTGAATGAGCTCGGTGAACACTCCGGGGTCGCTCTCAATCAAGCACCAGTTTCCATTCTCCGACGCCATGCTTTGTTTCCAATATTGGCTAAATTCAAACTGCGATTGCGCGAGTGGGTGGGTGGGCAACAAAAGGCGCGTGCTAAGCAAGAGAGCTGCAATGAAGGAATAGTGTGAGAGGAAAGAAAGGGGAGAGCAGCAAAGCGCGAAATATCATGCGCGAACCCAAGCCTTGCGTGGCGAGAGACATGGAGCATGACCGCCACATCATCGCGATAATCCCTAAATCGCCCTGTTCGCGAGATCAGGAGACATCAGCAGCTGTGGCATATAGTGGCTACCAGCTGGCATTCAAAGCGAGGTCATAAACGAGAAGAGAAAGAAAAAAGGAGGAAAAGAAAAAGAGAAAAAGAGAAACGCATGCCGAAAGAAAGACGCTAAAGATGGGCAGCAAACAGACCGTCAGCCAAAGTGTCCAGGTGCGGGAGCAAAAGCTTGAACACGCTCGTCAAAGTGGCAATGACGACGCCCGCCGCCTTGCAAACATCCCTCTGGTCGCGTGCAATGGTAGAGCCCGAAACCGCCAGCGTTGGGATATTGGGCATAGCCGACGACGACACGGGCGTATCCTCAGGCAGGCTAAAGCCCACGTCATTCAATGAATGCCTGTGGTTGAAGCACCAGATAATCAGCCAGATGCTTGCAGCGCTGACGCTAATAGGGCACTTTCCTTGCACGATGGCCAGCTCATCAGCGCGGTCATACACGCGAGTGGCAGCCGCCGCAATCCACTCGGGCAGCTCGAGCATCGAGCACCAGCGCTGGAGAAACTCTGACGGCTTGGCGCGCTTGCTCGACGTGTACTCACTGCCCAGAACCTGCTTCATCAGGTTGTAGTACATCCCAATTTCGCGCTTCGTCACCTTGGCTGCCAGACAGATCTCGGCGAAGGTGCGCGGGTATCCTTGGTTCCGGCACAGGATGAACATGATGGCGGCAAGAATGGCATGGCGCTTGCGAACCGGCTGGCGGTTCTGCACTTTCTTCATGGTCTTGACCTTCTCGTAGAGCTCTTGTGCCTCGGTCCAGATGTCCTCGGGCACTTCAAGCGACTGCCAGTCGACTACTGGCTTGTCACCGGCAGTGGCTGGGGTTGTAGATGCTGCTGCAGTGATAGGTGTAGCAGCAGCAGTGGTGGGTGTGGCAGCAGAAGCAGAGCCAGAAGAAAGCACACCAGCAGTAGTTGCAGCCGTGGCAGCAGTAGTGGCAGTGCTGTCGCCGGCAGCGGTGACCTTTGACCCAGAGGGAATCGATACAGTCAGCGGCAGAGGGACCGGCTGGGTGGCAATGCTGGGTGCTGCCACAGAGGCACCGCAGAGTGGTAATCGAGGGGTTAAGACCTTCGACAATAAAACCGATTTGTTGGGCGTGTGTAAAGCCTTGGTGGACTCAGTGGACTCGGTGGACTCGATGGACTCGGTGGGCTCGGTGGACACACGTGGTTTGGGCTCTGACTCACTAGGCAGAATAGCATCGGCACTCACTCGACGGGATTTGCGCGCTGGGCTGCTAGACTGACCAGACGAAGAAGCCGAGGCAGAGTGCGTATTTGTGGGCTGAGTCTCACGGGACACAAAGACAGACCCAGCACTCGGCGGCGTCTCGCTGTCGTCGTCGTCATCATCGTCGTCGTCGTCAAACTCGTCAGCAATGGCGCCAGGTGCAGCAGATGGAGTATCGTCCTCTACCCGCATGCGCTTGCCCAGCACAGGCGATATAGACGACTGGCATCTGGGGGGCGACGTGCGCAAAGATGAGAACGACGATGCCGGCGACGACGACAGCACAGGGCTAGCTGTGCTGCGCATGTCAATGTGAGACATCATGCGGCCGACAGAGATGGCAGGCGGCGGGGGCATGGCCTGAGCAGAGTCCTCCATAAGAGACATTTGGCTCATAATCTCGGGGCCAGAGGGCCTGATGTAGTCGCCAGACTTGTCGGTGCTCATGGCGCTATGGCCGACGATAGGCGGGCGCGCAACGAAAATTTGGGGCTGAATCGCTGCGTCGCTGGCGATTCCAGGGCCACGCGCAACCTGCTTCCTCCGCTCAGCGGCAGCAATAGCAGAGGCATAGAAGGGTGAGTGGACCGCTGGCTCCTGGCCTGCTTGCATATGCAGCGGCTGCGACCGTATGTTGCTGTAGCTCCGCTTACTGCTGCTGCTGCTGCTACCAGCAACTGAAGGGAGCACAGGATTGAGGTAGCGGCTCTGCTGGTGTTGCTGCTGGTGTTGGTGCTGCGGGATAAATGGGAGTCCCCGCTCGCCATCGTTGCTGTTGTTGGTGTTGTTAAGGGCTCCATCCGGGATGGGAATGGTAGGTGGGTTGCTCAGTGTAGCGAAGTACTCAAAACGCGACCCACCAAATACTGGATTCTGTGGCGGACCCAGACCTGACTCCTGCCTCCACAGAGCAAGCTCGAAACTCTCTTTATCGTTGATAATCGGGTACGCACGGCGCCCACCGTCCACAACTGCCGAGTCAGCCGAGCGTCCGCCCTGGTGCAGTCCAGAGTCTCCCTCAGCGCCAGTGTTGGGCACAGCAGGGTACTGTGCCAGGGCAGGCTCAAAGGTGGCCGTGCGCTGCTGCTGCTGCTGCTGTGGCTCGGGAGCTGGATTTAGCAGCGAATTGACGTGCATGCGCCCTGCTGCTGGACAAGACGGCGACCCACGACGCATAATTTGACGGAATATCTATAGAAACACTGCTGTTGGTGCTGTCTTTGCCGGCGAGTAAGGGAAGGAGGTAACTCGGTGAAAGGAGAGGATAGAATGAACAAGAGGTTGAAATAAAGGCGAATAAGCGGGGAGAAGAGACTGCTGCTGTTTCGTCTGCTGCTGTTGCTGCTCAAAGTCGAATTTCGTTCACGCCAACCAGTTAAAGCTACTATGGCAAAGCAATAAAAACGAGCTGTTGTATTAGTGTATGTGTGCCTGGTCATAGCAAAAGCGAAGGAGGGCAAGCCAAGTAACGAGTAGCATGTATTTATAGGTTCAAAGGGCCCCGCCACTGTCGCCGCCCATGCAAAGAAGAATAGAGCGCAAATGCAGTCGTACTGCGCTATCACGCCTGCTCAATACACAAGCACCAAGGAAGCGCACCTAATAGCCTGCTCCAAAAATGGCCTGTGGTTGCGGTTGTTATTCGGCGCAGTAAACAGGGCCTTAGCACAGGACGTCCGGATGAGAAAGAGGTGAAAGGGCCTGCTGTGTCTGGCACCCGTTATTCCAAGCTGCTGGTCAGCAATATGCCAAAAGAGAAAGAAAAAAGAGTACAGTATTCTTACACAAGAAAAGTGAGGTAGAGAAAAAGCTGCTTGGGCATCAGACTGGCCAAACCCCCATGCCCCATGGCCTCCTTTTGTCCTTGTTTGGAAGAGGGTGGGAAAGTTGGGCAAGTACCGCCGCCTGCTCACTATGAAGCAGGCCTGTGTTTTATTGGCCTGCTCTGTCTTGAGCTGGGCAGAGATCGCCATCGGCGGCCTAACCCACCCCTTCTTGCTTGGCAAGAGAAGGCGGGGGAGCAGCAGCAGCAGCCATACGAGTTGCCTGTTTCAGCAAAGCGCCGACGCAGCAAACGACATGGCCTTGCCGCCATTCTTGGTCTCCAGAGTCAGCCGCTGGTATGGGCGCATCGACGGGTCAAAATACACGCCTAGAGCAAAACAAAGCGAAGAGAATACAGGAAAAAGGAGCGGCATCAAGAAAAGATTAGTCACGCGGCCCACCAGTGCTATTTTTTCATCTCTCGGCGCTATCGAAGCGGGCTTCAATGCCATTCCCCCCTTATCACTCCGAATCTATAGCTTGTCACGTTCTTTCGGCAAACAGAGCACCACACCAAAAAGGACAACATACAGGCATCCCTGAGCGGCAAGCCCCGATATCTTTTTCATTTATCGGCGAAATGGGGGAGGGAATCCACCTCGCACACACGCACATTTACAAATATATATATATAGGAAATCACCATGTGTCCACATGCCCCTCGCATATATATACAGTGTGCACGGCATACATTTCCACCACACATGCTTCGCTGGTATTATCCACACACAAAGCAGCACTTGCCTTCTATGGACCCTGTCCGGCGATTCATGCAGATATAGTAGAATCCATCAATCGTTAATCCAGTCTCGCTGGCTCTCAAATCAACAAACTCTGTCTCTACAGCGTTGCAGCACTTGCCTTCTATGGACCCTGTCCGGCGATTCATGCAGATATAGTAGAATCCATCAATCGTTAATCCAGTCTCGCTGGCTCTCAAATTAACAAACTCCGTCTCTACAGCGTTCGAATGTATGTGGGAACACGCTTTGTTCATTAGCGTGTGCACGCCAGCATATAAATTCCAAGAGGTCGCACGTCCTGCAATCCGCATATTTGGCAGCCTACCTTTCCACCGCATGAACAGATAGTCCTCCAGCACCTGCGGCATGCGCTTGCCGTACAGCGACTCCGGCCACTTGTGCAGAAACCTACAGGCACACAAACAGACCAAATGGGTTAGTAAGCCTGTAATCCGCCACCAAAACCACACAGCCAGCATGTGGCATGCGCGCTAAGTCCCAGGGCGCGAGCACTTACGCTTCGGGGTGCTCCCTTATTGCAGGGAACAGCGACCAGTGGCGGGTATCATCCGTGCACCGCGCATTCCACTTGTTGGTCCTCGGCGTGTAGTTGACGAAATCAACCACCTCGCCCTTCCAGCTGGTCGTGATCAGCTTATGCGTCCTTGGAACGTTGATTGCTTTCATCAGCCCCGCTAGCTTGCCATGTTTCATATCAACCGATTGGATCACCTACAGCCGCCAACAAAGAATCAGCCACCACAATTGCAAGTCGTCCCGCACAGTCAGAAAATAGCAAGTGGCCACGCCGCGTTTTGCACTTGGCTTTTTGTTCTACTTACCACTTCAACATCCCATCTTTCGCTATTGATGCTCGCCAGCGGCGGGTACAGGCTCGTGTAGTGGAACTCCAGACTCTGCCTGGTAAGCTCCTGGACGCCGCTGAACTTCATTCCGGGTCTCAGCAGAGCACAATCCAGCGGGCGCACGTCGACCGTGTTCTTCATCAGCCACTTGACCAGCCTCCGGTCCGACTCCGCCTGCGCTCTTCCCGACCCCTGGCTGCCCCTGCCACTGGCTCCCAGCTCGCCATCGTTCTCTGGCGCCTCTGGCTTATCCGTTCGACTGTCGTAGGGAGGCGGGGAGCCAGGGACTGCCAATGGATTGGTCATCGAGATTGCCGACATTGCCACCGGCCGGCGACTACTGCCGACTTCTCTTACATCCGGGGCTCTGTACGCCTCAAAGTCCGAGTCATCCGAGTTGTGGCCCGACGCAAACGTGCGATGGGCTCTGAGCACCGCCAGCATCGTCAGCCTTGACTCCTCAATCGACGCATTCCGGGGAATCGACGGGAACGCGCCCTCTCTGCGTGCTGGCTGCGTTGCAGGGGCGACTACAACCACCGCACTTTGCGTATTTCCTTCGGCACGCACGCTCCCTGCATTCAGCAAGGGTGCAGCCTGAATGTTGGGTTGCAGCGGTGCATGCACGCCATCGCGTACCTGGCCAATCCTCGTTCTTGTCACCAGATGCCTGTCGGCATACTGGTGGGGCAGCGCACCCGCGCTGTGCCTACCACTGCTGTTTTCGTCGTCGTCGCTACTGCCGCCCACGTTGTTATTTCCCGCATCCTCCGCATCCTCTGCCTCCGACTGCTGCGTAGTCGACGACTGGTGATACCAGTAGCTATCCACGTCGTTTGAGGGAAACTGCGGCGACATCGACTGCCCAGCATCCAACAAAGGCGATGCTGTCAGCGTAGGCATGTTTGGCGGAGCACCCGTCACCGGTGTACGCACAATCGGAGCATACTCCCTGTTGGAGGTATCGCCCCTACGCGGCAGTGGCGGTGGTGGCGGCGGCGGCAAGGACGGCACCTGCCTAAGGCTTCTATTAGAGCGTGCGGTATCGGAGCCAGCTCGCCTCCACAGCGACCTGGCCGGCGACTGCTGCCCTGCATTCTCCTCCTGACGCTCTCCCTCATTTTCGTTAAGAAGGTGCACCGGGGGCTGAGGCATATTTGCCACAGCATCTCTGTGCTGCTGCTCAATCTGCTGCCTGTACAGCTGACGCAAGAGAAACCTCTGCCTCTGGTTCTCTGCATACCGACCAAGCGCATCGCGCACCTCACCGTCGCCCGGCGCTTCATCCATTGCCTCGTTTTCTTCTGGGTCAGCTATGTGCGGCCGAGGCGGCGTTGGCGGGCGTATCTGCCTACTCATGCGGTGGTGGTGCTGCTGCTGCACTAGTCGCTGCAGAAGCTCCTGCTCGCGGGTGTAGCTGCTGTTTCCATTTGCAAGCGATAGTGCTCCCGCTCCCGCACTTGATTCCGCTAAGCTACTGCTGTCTGGCACCCTCGAGTCACTGCGGATGGGGTGAAACGCTACCAGCGGTCTTGCTGTGCCGTTGTAGTAGTTTTGTATTGCGCGGCGTGCGTCTGCGACCCATGAGTCTTCGTTGCTAGAGCTGCCGTTGCTGCTGTCGGTGTTGCTGTCGGTGTTGCGGCTATTACGTCCAGCAGCCGCTCGTCTGTCGTTCTCCCCTATGCGCATATGGGCTGGTGGTTTTCTAGTTGCTGCCGCTGTGGTTGCCAAACAAAACAAGAGTGGTACAAAAGGCGAATAGAGCCTTGGGTGGCTTTCACAGCCTGGTACTGGATGGAGAACAAGTACAATAGACCTTTCGTCAGACAGGCCCCCTGGTACAGAATTCGAATAGAGCAGAATATAGGGAGAGGGGGATGGTCGCTTGGTAGAGTGAAATAGAATAAGAAAAATGCTCCGGCGGCGCAGAACAAGGGAGTGAAAGAGTGTGTGTTGTGGAGTGTTGTTACAAAGCCAATAGGGCGAATACAGTGGCCAATAAACAGGGTGTCCTTACATAAGCAAGGCAAAGTAGAGGGCTCTGGTGTTTGAGTATAGAAAGGAAAGAGCGAGATGGAAGAGAGAGAAAACTGGGAAACAAACGGAAAAATCGCACGCCGTCCCCTGGGCAACACAACCCCGCACACTGATGGCGTCAATTCACGAGCCTTTTTTCGTCAGAATAAGCAGTTGTCCAGCACGTGATTCATCGGCTCCCCTCGACTCGGCTCGGGCTTTGGCTAAGCAAGCAGCGCTCCCAGTAAAGCGGTCAAGCCACCCGCCAGCTGGTAATTACAGCTTGGCAGCAAGGCTCGCTGCAATGCATTGAAGCGAAGTAGCGCTTAATAGCCGACGAAATGTGCATATTTTTCTTGGTGCCGCCGAGCCTTCTTTTTTTTTTTGCTCCCCCACCTATCTTTTGCTCCCTTGCTCTCGCTCTCGCTCGCTCCCTCGTCAGTTTTCATTTTCACTCCTTTCCGATTCTATTTCTCTGGGTTTGGCTGGCAGGTGCTTTTGAAACATGCAGGTGCTCAACCAGGCGCTCGCCTGGATATCAGTCAGCTACTTGGGAGGGATTCCCGTTGACCGCATAGCCACCATTGTCGGCGTCCTGCTAGCCTACGCTCTGGCGCACATATTCCGCCGCATCCCTGCGACCAACGCCTCCATGCGGCACATGTTCTCGATCATATCCATGCTCTTCCTCTTCGGCGCAGTCCAAGAACAGTACCTCGGCCTTGTCCATCTGTTTGTCGGGTCCCTGGTCGTCTACTTTTTGATGGCCACAATCAAGGGCTCCCTGATGCCCAAGGTGGTGTTTCTAGTGGCAATGCTCCACATGTCGTACAGCCAGCTCCGGCGGCAGTGGGGCGAGACAGGCGACCAGGTATCATTTGACTACACCGGCGCACAGATGGTATTTGTCATTAAGGTCACCTCGCTGGCGTGCTGTATTTATGACGGCACCTGTGACCCCAAGTCGCTGACAGAGTACCAACGGAAAAACGCCGTAGGGGGCGTGCCGTCGTTTTTGGAATTCCTGGGGTATGTGTCGTTTTTCCCTGGGTTCGCTGTGGGCCCAGCCTTCGAGCTGGCTACGTATCGGAGGATGATTGCGTTCGACAATGCAAAGGCCCATCGGCAGATCAACGCACGTGCATACACCACCCTCCTGGTTGGTGTATTTTGGCTTGTCGTGTATGTGCTCTACGGCGATAAATTCACGTACCACTTTATGACCACTGAGGCGTTCGCGGAGTACGGGTTCGCGAGGAAGACTGTGTATTTGTGTACTTCGGGAGTGGTTACCAGGGCTGCGTACTATGCGGCGTGGAAGATGAGCGAGGGCGCGTGTGTGCTTGCCGGACTGGGATTTGACGGATACAGGGAGGACGGCTCCATTGCGTGGCTGGACATCTCCAATGTGCATGTGCTGGATGTCGAGATGGGCTCGAGCCTGAAGTCGCTTATCGACGGCTGGAACGTGGGCACGAATACGTGGCTCCGCCACCACGTGTACCTGCGGATCAGCCCCAAGGGCAAGAAGGGGTCCAGCACAAGAGCCACGATCCTCACATTCATGGTCTCGGCCTGGTGGCATGGATTCTACCCGGGCTATTACCTCACCTTCCTGGTGGCTTCGCTGGCGTCCAGTGCGGCAAGGATTTTGAGGAGGAACCTGCGGCCCCTGGTGGTCGACAAGGAAGACCCGAAGACACGTACGAGAGCGAAGATGGCCTACGACCTGGCTGGCTGGACCATCTCGAAGTACGCTCTTGACTTTGTCGTTGCGCCGTTCATGGTGCTCTCCTTGTCGCTGAGCCTGAAGGCGTGGTACAACAACTATTTCCTGCTGCCCATTGGTGTGGCACTGGTGGAGATTGCGTTCAGGGTCCTTGGGGCTGGTCGGTATATCCATGCCTTTGCATCGAGCAAAGCGCCTCAGAATCCGATAGACAAGGCCAAGGCGCTGTGATAGACATTTTTTTTTTCGTTACACGTTCATACATTTTCTGTGAATCTACACCCGTCTTCGCAAGATGCTCTTGGGGACGTGCATGTGTAGTTTATTGTTTGTCTATGTTAAGGATTGCTACAATACAGGTATGATAAATGCAAGACGACGGCAGGTGTGATTCTATGTGATGCGCAGCATTGGCGAGCTCGCTTTAGTAGTCCATCATTGTTGGCGGCCGAGGCGGCGGCGGGTAGTCTCGTTGGACTCGAGTCCCGTCTGTATGAATGGAGCCCATTGCTCTAGTATAGGAAGCGCGTGTGGCGTGTGCCTGGTTGTAAACGCAATGGGCGATGGAGAAAAAAAATACGAAAAATGCAAATAAAAGCTGAACAGCGGTCGCCTCTTGGAGAGAAGAAAGAGGAAAGGTGGGGAAGATATACAAGGAAGCGCACTCTGGTGCGTGCGTGCGTGCATTCATATATTCAAGGCTTTGCTGAAGCAGCCAAATAAATGCACCACATGGTTTCCTCCCTGAACGCCCAGCTGTGCTCATTTATTCGGCATGGGGTGTGAATTGACGAATATCAGTCGAATGGCAATGCCACCAATCCATTCTTCTATTGCAAAACGCGCTTTACTAGAGGGTGCGTTTTATGAATCCTCACGAGAGGTAGTAATGACATTAGCGCCTGGCCATGCACACATGCACACACCAAATCCACATGACACTCTACCAGCGGAGGACAAATTGCAGGACGGGCACAGAACGTGTGTCGGCTGGGTGATGCACATTTCAATCCCGTGCTCCCTCCCCTCCACGCGTGCTGGCGTTGGCTGCAGAGGAATCTAGCTTCGGTGCTCGTGCGAGAGAGGATTCATGCCGCAACACGGCTCTTTGCTCAACTCCGCTTGCTAAATAAAGCTCAATCCAAGCAAGGCGCCCACTCATCTATTTTTGCAACCTCCCTTCCTGCATTCACAAGTTGGCTATTGATTTGGCATTCAACGGCTTGGCAGCCTGTGGAGGCGCTTTGGGATACAAGAACATTGCATGTGCGCATGTGGCTTCTGGCTGCCGTCATTTCCGCGCAGCGTCACAATATATTCTGTGCTTGGATATTGCGACATTGCAAGCAACTCAAAACACCGAATCGGGCGCACTGATCAAACAACCGCATGCTACTACCAAAAGCCGAGAAACGGGCAGACGGTGATCCGAGCCTCATCAATGCCCCAGCGACCTCAGCAACCCCTCAGAGCACCGCGTGACCTGCTCAAAGTTGTGCTCAAACCCCTGCTGCCCGCCATAATACGGGTCCTCAATAATCCTGTCGCCCTTCTCCTTGCTATATGTGCCAAACAAGGCAGCTGTGGCCTTGGAGCCCTGCGGCCGTTTCCTTTGCAAGTCGTGCAGGTTCGATTCGTCCATGCACAGGACGTAGTCGAACTTCTTAAAGTCGCTGCTCATGACCTGGCGCGCGTGGTGGTTGACGGGCACTCCATTGGCCTTGCATGTGGCCACAGACCTTGCGTCGGGCCTTTCGCCGACGTGGTATCCGGCGGTGCCAGCGCTGTCGATGAGGAAGCGATCTGAGAGCCCGCGCTGCTTGACGATGTGGGCGAAGACGGCCTCGGCCATGGGCGAGCGGCAGATGTTGCCGAGGCAGACGAAAAGAACCTTGGTGCGATCGTCGTCCATCTGTCAGGAGAGCAAGAAAGTGTGCTGGAAAACAGGCGAAATCGGGGCGAGTGGAGATGAAACAGACCTGGGATGGGCGGAGATGGAGCTCCAGCCTTTTTTGGGATAGGGGAGCGGAGCGCGAGCCAGCCGGCGAGCCGCATTTTCGATCATCCCTCTCATGCAGCATTCCATATATGCCTCTGTGCATTGTGAGAACTCGGGGGCCCTCTCAGCAAAAGGCGCATTGCTGTCCAGACGTAGTTAGACAAGGCTCGCTCTTGAATTCCCGCCGCACCCCCTTTGCCTTTTAGACGCTCCTTTATATCCTTGCTTCCGCTCAGCAGCACACACCCACATTTGCAAGAGTAGCGCCTGCTCAGTTCCCCCATCTCCCTTTTGCATAGATAGACAGCGCACGCGAAGCAAGAGCAGCACAAAACACATCAAAATGCCGTCGAGAACACCGCCACCAATGGTGCGAATAAACATCCCAACAGTAAATGTCAGCGAGCCCTGGACATCCACGCCCCTGCGCAAACAGCGCCTGGCAACGCGACTGCTGCGCCTGTACCTCCCCTGCTTTCTCATTTTCTCCCTCGTCATAAACATATACTACTTCACGCGCCCCGAGCCGCTCTCGCTTTCACACGGGCTCTCCTCAACACGAGCGCAGGATCGCCCACGCAGGGAGTACACGGACGTGGAGTTCAAGCAGCTGACGGACCTGGTCATTGTGCCCGGCCACGGCGTCTACCTGGGCAACGAGTCGCCCCTGGACGAGTCCAACTGGTTCTTGCTCAACGAGCAGCGCGGCGAGGTGGGCGCATTTATGGCACATGTCGGCAAGGCCATCGAGATTGTCAAGGAGCACGACAGCGCGCTGCTCCTGTTCAGCGGGGGAGAAACGAGGGTGGAGGCCGGCACGTATAGCGAGGCTCAGGGGTACTGGGCAGCGGCGGATAAGATGGGGTGGCTGACGAAGGACGTGTACCGGCGGGTGATGACGGAGGAGTTTGCAAGGGACTCGTACGAGAACATCCTCTTCTCGATTGCCCGGTTCCATGAGATTACGGGCAACTACCCGGACAGGATCACGGTTGTGGGGTTCGACTTCAAGAGAGAGCGATTTGTGGACCTCCACCGGGGCGCGCTGAAGTACCCCAAGATCAGGTTCAATTATGTGGGAATCAACCCGCCCGGCGACGTCAAGGCGCTGGCCAAAAGCGAGAGGGAGAACGCGTACGACTTGTTTGCCAAGGACCTGTACGGGTGCAAGGGGAGGCTGGCGGAGAAGCGCGAGAAGAGGAACCCGTTCAAGCTGAACCACGGGTATGCAAAGTCCTGTCCCGAGATTGCCAGCTTCTTTGACTACTGCCCGGCCAACCCGACTGCTGTGTACGACGGGCACCTGCCCTGGCTGAGCTAAGCTGCACCCGCACCTTCCTCTTTTCTTTAGCGCGTATTCAGTAGCCACCACCTTGTCAAACACTGCAAAGTCTTGGGCTAGAATGCGCCCAGTGCGACGTCAGAGCGTGTCTGGTTCACGTGTCATTGATAAACGCAGCATTAATCCGCTTTTGCCAAATGGGGACACGCGTGGGTCCAGTCGCCTCAAGCACAGCTCAGGCGTCGCGCTCTGCATCTGGCAGCGGGGCTCGAATCGGCGAGCTCCTTGCGATAATGGTCACTAGCAGCAAGGCGGCTCAGGCACTCCGCGCCAGCGAGTGAGATCACCTCTGCCCGAGAGAGGCGGGGGCAGCGCGGTTGTGAGTCACGTTCAGTCCCTTGGGCTGTGATTCAGGAGAAGGGGGTGCAGAGTAGCGGCGCACAGCTTCAGCTATATAGCCAGGCGAGGGGCGGGCTTTTGCGCCCAGCCGCCCAGCCCCTACCATCAATCTTATCTTTCCTTTCCTTTCTCGCTGCACACACGCTATTTCTCCATATTCAAAATAAAACACAGGATGATGCTTCGTGCACTCAGATCAAACACCGTCAAAGCCGCCGCGACAAGACGCCCCGCTGCCGCCCTGTCTGGTGGCAAGCACCTCTTCTCGACCTCCTCGCTTGCTCGCGAGGAGGACAAGGCGAAGCTCAACCGATACAGCTCGATCATCACGCAGCCCAAATCCCAGGGCCCCTCCCAGGCCATGCTGTACGGCACAGGGCTCCAAGAGGACGACATGAACAAGGCCCAGGTCGGCATCTCGAGCGTGTGGTACGAGGGCAACCCCTGCAACATGCACCTTTTGGACCTCGCGGGCCACGTCAAAGAGGGCGTCAAGGCTGCCGGGCTTGTCGGCATGCGCTTCAACACGGTCGGCGTCAGCGACGGCATCAGCATGGGCACCCGCGGCATGTGCTACTCGCTGCAGTCACGCGACCTTATCGCTGACTCGATCGAAACAACAATGGGCGGCCTCTGGTATGACGCCAACATCTCAATCCCTGGGTGCGACAAGAACATGCCTGGCGTGCTGATGGCCATGGCGCGCCTCAACCGCCCCTCCATCATGGTCTACGGCGGCACGATCAGGCCGGGCCGTGGATGCCAGGGCCAGAGGTACGATATCGTGTCGACGTTCGAGTCCTACGGGTCGTATGTGGCTGGAAAGATCACTGACGCAGAGCGCTTTGACACGGTGCGCCACGCCTGCCCTGGCCCTGGCGCCTGCGGCGGCATGTACACAGCCAACACTATGGCCACGGCTGCCGAGGCAATGGGCATGACCCTGCCGTATTCGTCGTCGTCGCCAGCCACCTCGCAGGAGAAGCTCGATGAGTGCCACCAGGCGGGAGCGGCGATCCGCAATCTGCTGGAGCTCAACATCTGCCCCAAGGACATCATGACGCGCAAGGCATTTGAGAACGCCATCACGGTGGCCATCGCCATGGGCGGGTCCACCAACGTCGTCCTCCACCTGATCGCTATTTCGCGGGCCATCGGCGTCAACCTCACCCTTGCGGACTTCCAGGAGATCTCCAACCGCACGCCCTTCCTTGCCGACATGAAGCCCAGCGGCAAGTACGTCATGGAGGATCTCCAAACGATCGGCGGCACCCCAGCCATCCTCAAGTACCTGGTCTCGGAGGGATACGTTGATGGGTCGACAATGACCGTCACCGGAAAGACCCTCGCCGAGAACCTCAGGGACCTCCCCGGCCTCACGGACGGCCAGGACGTCATCCACACCGTGCAGAACCCCATCAAGCCCACGGGCCACTTGCAGACTCTCTTCGGAAACGTTGCGCCTGAGGGATCAGTGGCCAAGATCACCGGAAAGGAGGGGCTGCAGTTCGAGGGAACCGCAAAGGTCTTTGAGTCCGAGGACGAGATGCTGCATGCCCTGGAGCGCGGCGAGATCCAGAAGGGCCACGTCGTCATTATCCGCTATGTGGGACCCAAGGGCGGTCCTGGCATGCCCGAGATGCTCACCCCCACCAGCGCCATCATGGGCGCCGGCCTGGGCAAGCACGTTGCACTGCTTACTGATGGCAGGTTCTCGGGAGGAAGCCACGGCTTTATCATTGGCCACATCACCCCGGAGGCTCAGGAGGGTGGACCCATTGGGCTGATCATGGACGGAGACAAGATCACCATTGATGCGGAGACCCGCCGTATTGATGTGGACGTCTCAGATGCAGAGATGGCGAAGCGTCGCGGCGAGTGGGCTGCCCCGCCACTCAAGGCTGACCGCGGCACTCTGTACAAGTACATCAAGAACGTCAAGTCTGCGTCCTATGGCTGCGTCACCGACGAGTGAGGCTTTTCCATTTGTGTAGCTATTTTGATTTGGAAATACATATGCTTAATGTTCGATTGCATCTACCCGAGTGCCGCTGATACATGGCTTTCTTTGATGCGGCCGTCGACATATAAAGCCACACCTGAGGGCGCGTCTCTGCCCTGGATGTGTTGCCACTGACGAGCAGGCTGCTGCTCCATGTCTGAGCACGTGCCTTTCCAGCACAGCTCTGGGCACAGCGCATCGCTTTTGATTTGATTGCGCGCAAGGCGCAGGAGGGAAATCACCTGACGCTGTCGGTCTGGGGCCATCATGAGGGGTGGTCCAAGCCAAGGAATTGAATGACCGCCAGCGCTAAATAAGGAAAGAGCATGCTTGCAGCCGGCAACAATGATAGCGAGGGGATTCTCGCCTCTGCATTCTGTTTTGTTTCGCTTGGAAAGTCTGAAAAGAAGTGGGTGCCCAATTCCACCTTGCATCATTTCTCTGCTCTGCTTTCCTTTTGGTGCTGTTGCGGCTCCCTTGCTTAACGCATCCCTCTTTTCTCCTTCGCGCCTCAAGTCTCCTCTCCCTCTCTTCTTATTCACGAATCTCTTGCGGCTTTACGACTCTTATTTTCCCTTTCTCCCTGCTCCGTCTCTCGCTCTTGCCCCTCTCCGCCTTAATTTTCCTTTATTTCAATCCTATTTATAGATACCCGTCGGCCAGGCAGTCTCTTGTCAGAAGGAAGAAACCCAACGAAACCACACAAGAAAAAGTCTGCGCTGGTCGTCTGCTTACTTCTCGCCCCCATCTCCACCCTATACCTCGTTCTTTTCACCTGCACCCTGCTCTACATGACTCGGGCTTTTACGACGCAACAGCACCATCTCTGCCTCTGAAGACACATACACCCATCTCTCTTCCGCACACAGCCGTTTACTACTTTTTTGGCATTCTATTTCCATTCGGCTTTTCTTGGCCGATAAGCGGAGCAATCGCAGTAGCGCATACCCACAGAAAACGAGCCACCTTGGCTACATAGCATACACATACAGGCGAGTTAAATATGCGGTTTTGGGGCCTGCTTCCAGTGACACTGACAGTCTACACGGCACTGGCAAACCAGGCTCGGGGGTCAGCGCTTCTAAGCACGCATAACTATTACCAGCGCAATGCAACGGCGCTGGCTGTAAGGGACACGGCGGCAGCAGGGGGCTGTCAGCCTGGATTCATTAACTGCCCAGTGTTTGGTTGCATACAAGGAAGTGCCTGTCCTCAAGGTAAGAAAACGGGATTTACTTTTGACATGCATGATGCCTGTGGTCTGTTGCCCCATTTGCATCAATGCACGCGTAAAGCGTTTGAAGTCCGACTCCTACCCAGGGAACAAGTGCCAGCAAGCGTGTGCCTTTGTTCTCCTTTCTCACACATGTGGAAAAGAGCCTGGCAATGCAAGTGTGTGTGGGTGTGTGTATTTATGAGACGCTTGATACTAACGTTTATTTGTGTACCTCTCTCTGTGTAGACTGCACATCGCGAAAGGACATCAGCTCTTGTGCAGTCAGCATCAACGGCAAAGGCTGTGCCTGGATATCCGAGACTTGCGTTCAGAACGTCCAGTGCCCGATCAATGCCGCCGGCCAATGCCCCGACGGGTGCCAGGGATGCGGAGAGTTCCAGTGCATCAACATCGGCCTGCAGTGCCCGCGTTCATGCGCCTCCAGGTCAGTCAACGAGTGCAACACCCTGGCGCTGTATAATGGCGTCGGGTGTGGATGGAATGGCAGCAAGTGCATTCCGTGGGACCCGATCAATAACATCCCCATACCAGCAACTCATGTAACTGCCACCCAGTACGTGTTGACTACAAGCGGTGCAGCTACCGCTGTACCGACCCAACAAGCGCCATCGCCGACACCTGTGCCGCCGCCATCGACTACCACCGCTGCCCCTGTGTCCCAGCCACAGTCGACAACTGCTGCTGCTTCCGTCACCACCGCCACAACTACCACCAGCATTGCTAGCAGCACACCAGCCCCGACAACCAGTGCCAGCAGCACACCGTCTTCTTTGGGTAGCTCATCGGACAGCCAGTCGTTCTTCTCGAGCCTTGACGAGGGCTTCTCATCGAGTGCGACTGACGGCTCTACACTGGAAGCCAGCAACGGCAACAGCGGCATTACGGCGCGCCACTCCGGTCTCGGAGCCGGACCGATTGTAGCCATAGTGATTTGCTCCCTGGCAGCAGTCGGGTTGATATCGTGGGTGGTTCTGTACCAGATGACCAAGAGCAAGACAAGGTTCCAGCCAGAACTGTTCCCCAGCGGTATGGAAAAGAGCGCCTCCGCGCATTATGCCAGTCCGCCGATGCGGGAGAGTTCGTCGGCCATCCGGGACATGTATGGAAGCCAGGTGGATCTCATCGCTACCGCTGCCCGAGTGGCTGGCGTTCCGCGGCGGTGAGCGATTCACGGCGAGTCGGGCACTCAACATGCAGCGCTTTTATCCGTTCTCTGTTATTCCCTCAGCACCCTTTTCCTCTTTCCTATCCGATTGTAGTTTAACCAAATGCCCTTCCAGCCGTGTCCGCCGGTGTGGCTTACGAGTGCGTTTCTATAGCCGCCGAGATGCGGCTTCTTTGTACTGCACACAAAGGAGAGTGTAAGGCAATGCAGCAGGGTGTAAAATATATAAGGATAGAAAAGTCTAGGTGTGAGTGCTTGTGCTCGCCTCGTTCTCGTCGTCAGTTGCCGGCGGCTCCTCAAAATCGGCATCAGCAGATGCGTTGGCGTGGGTGGTGGAGTCCACGAACTCTGTGAATTCGCCCGACGTCCTGCTCTCGCGCCTGTCCGCAGGCGTCGCCTTGCTGCTATCCTCGGCCTGCTGCTGGCCGTTGCCAACGTAGGGCGAGAACGGCGGAATGGCCCAGTCGCGGATAAACGAGTCGTCCATATCAAGCATATCCACAGGCTCGCCACCGCCGTTGCCCTGGCTGTGGTGGCGCGGCCGCGACGAGCCCAGGGTGCCCGGAGGCAGACCCGAGGCCTTCTGGAATGCCGCGTACCTGAGCGCCATTACAACCTGGACATTCGAGTCCTCCAGCGCAATGTCCAGCGGCAGCAGTCCATATGCATCTGGTGTGTCCCACTCGGCGCCACGGCGGATTAGGTACCAGACGACGCGCACATTGCCCAGCCGCGTGGCAAAGTGCAGCGCCGTGCCGCCAGCCAGTCGGGGCCCCGAGTCCTCGCCCTCCCTATCCACGGCGGAGCCATCAGCCAGCGCTGGCTTTCCGTCCTGGCTGATCTTTGGCGAGTCAGATATATACTCGGTCGCCGTCATCTTCGCTCTTGTGTTGGCATCGGCGCCCCACAGGAAGAGCAGCTCGAGCATTCCAAAGTCACCCATGGCCACAGCCTCAATCAGGGGCGTGGACCCAGTCTTTGGGTCGTGTGCATTGACGTCTGCGCCCTGAGCCAGGGCTTCGAGCGCCATGGGCATGTCCGCCAACCTCGCCGCCCTCACCAGCTTCGCATCTGCCTCCTCCTGGGACTCGGGCTTTGCAACCCACAGCCTGTTGGCATACTTCTGCACCAAATACGGCAGCTTGGCCTCCCTCGATGTCTGGCTTGCTGGCTTTTGCGGGTCGTCCTGCTGGGGCTCCATTGATTCGTAAATGCGGTTGACGCAGTGGTTGCCCAGTCTCTGCATGATCTGCATGAGCTCGGGCTCCCAGTTATCCAGCTTAACGGACCGTACCTTGCTCACATGCACGCCCAGGCTGCGGTGGATTCCAGAGCACTCGATGCACATCAGGACGCCCAGGTTGATCGCCGCCCATTCAGGCGCCCGCTTACCACAGTCCACGCAGCGGTCGTTTCCATGCGGATTGCGCATCTTGCTCATCCGCGCCGCCTGCGCCGCGCTATCATTCACGCCACTGCCTTCGGTGCCCACCGACTGTCTGCTGCTGGGCTTGCTGCTCACCGCCGAGTGCATTTCCAGGCTAGCGCCAATGCCAGCCGCCAATTGCGGCGTTGACTGCTTGCTCGAGGGGATGTCCTTAATGGCCTGGGTTATCGGCGTGTGCGAATAAAGCGAAGTCTCGATTGCCTGTTTCAAGCAGGCCTTCCACGCACTCAGCTCGTCGTTGTTCTCAGCCTGCAGCAAATACGAGCGCGTGGGTGCGATAAGTTCAAACACGTTGCGCCGGTCCTGTGCCGGTCCTCGCTTGACCATGCATAGATGGAGTGGAATCATCTCCCTGTCTTTCTCGTCCAGCCGCTGGAAATGCACCAGGTAGCCGTCCTTGATTTCGAACCACCGGCGCTGCCACGAGGACATCAGCGAATACTGGCTGCGCAGGAACAGGTATCCGGAGATCTGGAACAGCCCAGTGGGGCTTAGGGAGATCGAGGCAAGGGACTTGCGGTGCGACTTTGATGTCTTGCGTCTGTGCGTTGGCCTGGCTGCCTTAGATGCTTCGCTCGCACTGGATGCAGTTGCCACTGAGTGAGCGCTGAGGGGGGCGGGGTTGCCTGCAGGGGTCTCGGTTTTGATTGCCAGTGCCTTGGAGTTCTTGCTAGTCGTGCCGCTGCTCCCGTGTGCCAGATCTAGCGACTCGCCCAGCGACTCGCCCAGCGTCTCGATGCTTCTGACTGATCCAAACGTGGCGTCGTCCTCCTGTTGCCCAACCTGCACATATCCATCATCATCCAGCAGCGCCCCGCCCGTATCATTAATCACCGGGTCCACAACCGCCGTCTTGGCTTCTGCAATCTCCGCCTCGGCCTCCCTCCTCGCCCTGGCAACATGCTCACCCAGCTGCCTCATCGTGGGCTCAAAGTCCTTCAAGGACGAGAATGCCTGGTGATAAAACGCATACTGCGCGTACATGAGCGACAGAAACCCCTCCAGAAACTCGACCTTCTTCACAGACGCCAGTCTGTTCAAGTCAACCGACAGCAGCTGCATCTGGTTAATGTACCTGCTCTTTGCCTTCTCCACGTCCTTCTCCTGCACCTCGATCATTGGCTCTGTCACCTTCTTGGCCATTAGCCGCGTCAGCTGGGACTCGTAATCTCCTTGCAGCATGTCCACACGACGCCTTGCACCGCGCAGCCTCTGCAGCAGCCCTTGATCGGCCATCTCCTCCATGGGCGCAACGAGGATGTGCTGGAGCTGCTCGGTTTGCATCACGCGGTTGCGCTCGATCTCGCTCAGCACGTCGCCGAACCCGACCAGCGATTGCTCTATGAGCGGATCCTTCAGGGGCGATAGCTGGGAGATGCTGGAGATGCGGCGCAGCATGTCGATGGACTTGGTGCTGCAGTCCTGGGAGACCTGCTGGAGCTGGCGGCTGGCTTTGGACAGACCCTGAATGGCCAAGTCGAGGCTGCCGGCGTACTCTTCGTAGTCCCGGACCCTGGACCTGTAGTGCGGGGAGTCGGTCAGGCTCTCCTCCAAATTGAGCAGCACGGAGTGCTTGCTGGACATGTTGTCTCGGACTGATGGCAAAACAAATGGCACAAAAGGGGGGAAGCGTATGCAAAGATGACTGCGTGTGCCGTAATGTGCAGATTGTCCGACAAAGCAACTAAATGAGCGAAATTAGCGATAGGGAAAGGAGAGGGCGCATAAATACTGCCCTTGCTGAAACGCAGCCTGCTTGTTTGCTGCCCCGGACTAGCCTAGTGGTGACGACAGTGTGCTCCCACAGCTAGCAGACGCCCCACACGGCACCCCGCCCATCTCCAAGCAAGCGTGCGGCTCGCTGCTGAGCCGAGCCAGGAAATTTCTTCCACTTCCTGAGAACCGGCAGGCTGCTCAAAGCGCTCCGCGGTGCACTGGCATGCCTTTGGCGGCTTTCTTGCTCTCGCATTCAACTACTCAAGCACCATTTGCTTCTTATTAGTGGACAGCAGTGACGATGGCCCCGAACGCAAAGTCCGCAGACGCGCTGGATGACGACTTTCTTCTCGAAGACGAGTTTGCTCCCGTCGCCGATAGCACCAGCGATCAAGAGCAGCAGCAGCAGCAGGCACCGCCCGCAAACAGCAAGCCCTCGTCGAAGAAGCGCGCCAGGAACTCATCCAACACCAGCACCAGCACCAGCACCACACCATCGGAAAAGCCCAGCAACAAAAAGAGGAAACCCACACCTGCCACCAGCAAGTTCACAACGCCCACCGATCTTGACGAACAGGCGGATCTGTGGAACACATACATGAAGAAGGCATACCCCGGCATCACCCAGCTCGAGTTGGAGGACATCCAGGTGCAGCCCAAGCACATGTACACGACGGAAGCCGAGCCCACCTGCGACTCGGAGACATTCCTCGAAGACCTAGCGAAGACCGCCGTGTCTACAGGCAAGGGCAAGAACAAGGTCATGCACGGAGCGCCCCAGGTGCTGATCATTTGCAGCTCGGCGCTCAGAGTACTCGATCTGGTCAAGCGCCTGCGCCCACTGTCCAAGCGCGTGGTGCTGAAGCTCTTCAGCAGACATGTGAAGATCGCAGAGCACAAGAAGCTGCTCGAGAATACGCCAGTGGACATCGCTGTGGGAACGCCCAACAGGATCTTGAAGCTCCTGAGCGACGGCGACCTGAAGGTCAACCGGCTGCGTCTGGTGGTCATCGACTGCTGGCAGGACGACAAGATGCGTGTGGTCGTTGACATGGACGACACGAGAAAGGACCTGTTTGCCATCTGGAGGGATGTCCTGCTGCCCGCCTCAAGCAACCCCGACTATGGCTTCAAGCTGCGGCTTGTCTAGGGCCATCTCCCCACGTAGCAGTGCGCAAAGCTGGGTTTGAAATCATCATTTGTTTTTGGCTTTGTGTTAAATGACAAAAGGAGAATGGAAAGATGAGCCGAGTGTGATGCGAGCGATCGGGTGCGATGAGAGACCGTCTTCTGCGTCCAAAATTGTATAACGGCAGCGAAGGAGCAGCAAAAGAGCACAGCCCACACACCGCAGCCCACACACACCACCCGCTGAGCTAGCTAGCAGCAGCAACGCAACACAAAAAGCAATTGCTGCCCACAGGCAACTGGCTGCTTAGAGCGAGGGGAAGGCGCGCTCGTCGTTGACGCTGACGCGGGCCTGGCGGGCACCACCGCGGCGCTCGTTCCTGGCACCACCACGGCCACCGCGGAAGGCACCACGGCGCTGCTCGTCGGTGAAGCGCTGCTCGATGTCAACAAAGACCTTCTCCTTGCGGTCCTTCTGCTTCCGCGACTTCTGCGCGGCGATGGGGGCAAAGAACACATCCTCCTTCTTGTCAAGAGTAACAGAGCCCTTGAGCTGGTTCTTGTCGACTCCAGCGTCGTTGGCCTTGCGGATGGTGCGCTCGGTGTCAACGGCGCTCGAGGCGCGCTCCTTGAGGTAGTCCTCGAGGGTCTTCACGACCTCCTCCTCCTCCTCAACGGCAGGGGTGGCGGCTCCCTCCTCGCCGTCCTTCTTGGCCTCATCGGCGGCCTTCTCGCCGTCCTCAACGGTGGCCTTGTCGTCGCCGAGCCAGCCCTGCTTCTCCTTCTTCTCCGAGTCGACAAGTCCGGTGGCGCTGTGGCGGTCGAACTGGCGCCGGCCGCCGCGAGCAGGTCCACGGCCACGGCCGCCACGGGCAGCAGCGCGCGAGCGGTCCTTGTCGTGGGTGGGGTAGACGGTCTCGTCGCCACCAGCAGCCTCGCGGCCGGCAACACGGCGGTGGCCGCCACGGGCGGGGTAATCGCGCTTGAGCGAGCGCTCGGCGGGGCGTGCGCGCTCGGCGGCGGGGGCGGCGGGGGTGGCGGCAGCCTTAGCAGGGGCCTTCTTCTTGGCCTGCTTGGCGATGTTGACGTTCACCTCGGTGTCCTCGGCGTTGTCGGGAAGCAGAGCGAACAGGTTGGAAGAAGCAACGGACATCTCTGCTAAATTCGCGAGCACAAAAGGCAGAAAACAGAACAGCAAAAGGCGCGTGTGGATCGCACGTATATTGTTAGCAGCCTGCCCAGTTCAAACAGAATGTAGTTGATACGCCTCTGAATTGGAGCGAAGAGAGCTTCCAGCTGGAGTTTGCCAAGATGCTGGTTGCAAGCTGCCAAGCAGTGTCCTTCGTATCGGCCGCTTGCCGCCCCCTTCCGCCCTCTTCGCTCAAGCGCCCGCGCCTCCTCTGCCCGCCCTGCCCGCTAGCACCGATTCATGCTCAGAGCAGCAGATCTCCCCCAAGCAGCAGCCGGCCTTGCCATTGCAGAAGGCTCCCCCCGGCAGAGGCAGCAGCGTGTGCATGCAGCTTCCTTGAGCTCCGCAGAAGGGCGCCGAGGCACTCTCCCTGCTGCTCAGGAATCCCAGCTCCAAATGCCCAATTTGGAATTCGGAATTTTCCGAGATCCAAGATCCATGCTTCTCTGCTGCCACCGCTGCTGATAGATGCGCCTCCGCCGCCTGGCTGGCACTGGGCGGGCGGATCCATCGGATGCCGCGGAAGAGAAGATGACTTACATGATGGATGCGAGTAGCAGTGTTTATTTGTGAAAGTTTGAAAGCCGGAGGCGTGAAAAGGAGCACTAGGCGCTGTCAAACCTCCGCTGCCGCCTTTGGGTGTGCGGGGCGCCAACTCGAACGCGCCGAGGGCATATGCGCTCCATATCCCCATGCAGGCAGACAATTGGATCGGCGTGGGCCTGTCCACAAATTCGACACCCAGGCATGCCCGCGGGGATTAGGGGCCACGCCTTCCGCAAGGTGGGCGCACGCGGCTCAAAATGCGTCCAGCATTTAGCTGCATCAAAGTCGCGCGCAGGAAAAGAGGCTTGCGCGTAACGTGGGTGGACAGGGCCGGGGGCTGCGCAAGAGAGTGCTCGCATTGCGCCTAGTGCGCCGACCACAGGCCCTCTGCTACTTTGCGCACAAGTCTTCGCCGGGAGAGCAGGTCAAGCAGCACTGCGTAGACGCTTTCGCTGGCGTTCTGCAGCTCCTCCACATCCGACGACGCGCTGGCAGCCGCGATGTCCTCCAAGGACCATATGTGCTGGTCCCGCGACCGGATCAGGTCATACAGGCCTTTCAGCTGCAGCGACGCCGGCGGACTGCGGAATGCAGGCGGGAATATGTCCGGCGAGTACTCAACAAGCGGTGCTGTTTGTGTGTGCGAGGCAGCCGAGATGCTGCTGTTCCTAGTGGCACCACCGTCCTCATCGTCATCCAGAAAAGCCCCAATGTCTTCGTCACTCTCGCCGCCATCCGAATCTGCAGGGCCAGCACGGGCAAGCTCCTGTGCCTCGCGACTTTGCTGCTGTGCCTCGGCGTCCTCCGCGACTTGCGCCGCCTGCTGGAGCATTTCGCGTGTGGGCAAAATAGTTGTCGTCCCGTCCATTATTGTCTGACTAAACCCACCCGTATAGTCATTGTTGTCTATGGTCAGGCTGCTCTCATTGAGCTGCGAGTCGCCTGCTCTCACTTCGCGGTCGCCGCCAACAGACTCCACACCAGGGCTATCCAACGTGCCTGTAGCGTCTGAGCCGAGCATCGTGTTGCTCCGGCTGCTCAGAGCCGCACTTGATGCCATACCGCCTCTACTGTTCACCGGGTGGCTGCTCCATGACCGCGCAGACTGCGGGCCACCGCCAGATGGCCCCGCTGCTACTGCTGCTGAGCCACCAATGGGCCGTTCAGACTGCGCTGATTGCGGCGGAGCCTGCCGGCTGCCACGCATGGCAGTAGGACGGTGGGTGCTGCGCTCGGGTGTGGGTCCAAAGGGATCGTCCTCGCCGTCCATGCCCAGTGTGTGGAACCGAGACCCCACGGCAGTTGCTGCTGTAGGTCTCATACTGCCGCTGTTGGCAGCTACACCGCTGCTTGCGAGGTGAGGCTGTCGGCCGCGGTTTGCAAGTGGCGACATGTGCCCGATGGTCATGTTCTCGTTGTCCATCTCCTCGATGTCCATGCGGATCATGTTTCTCCCAGCGCCAAATGCAGTCCTCCTGGGCTGGTTCATCGTTCGTGTTGCCACCTGGGGCTTTGTGGCGCCTCTGGGATCAGCTGGTGCTGTAGCAGCAGCAGCAGCAGCAGCAGCAGCAGTGGTGGTGGTGGTGGTAGCGGTGGTAGCAGAAATGACTACGCGGGAGCCACTGAGATCAGAGGTAGGCTGTGGCGGCGACGGAATGTCGTCAAAATCGTCGTACTCGCCGCTATTTCCATTCTCGGGCTCCTTCTTGGCAGAACCGTTCCCGCATTCGCCGCCTGGTGATGATGTGCTGCTGCCCCTGGCTATAGCTTCAGCCTCATCAAGCATTTCCTCCATATCGGCCACTAGGCTGCTCATACGCACAGCCTCCTCCACCTTAACCACAGTATCAGCAACAGCGGGGCTCGCGTACTTGTCTGCCAGCGCCTTCATATCGCTCACATATTCCCTATCTCCTTCGGCCAACGATGCTCCATTGCTTGTAGCGGCTGAGGCAGGCCGTTCAGCAGATTCAGCAGCAGTGCGCTGGTTTTCCGCCTTGGATGCGGTGACCACGGACGAAGGTGCTGCGTGTGACTTTGGGCTATCGTATCTGTTAATTAGGCTGTTAATCTCGTCCAAGATGTCGTCGTTGTCATCATCCTCTCCAAACCCAAACTGGTCAAACTCGCCAGCCGCCCCCTTGCCTTTTCCAGCAGCTAGGCGAGCTGTGGGCCCCTTAGCTGGAGCGATACGGCGAGACTGTGGAAGCGTGAACGTGGTAGTGTGCGGCGGACTGGTGTCCGGCATCAGATCATCCGTGCCCATGGAGGACGAGTTCTTTGAGGCGTACGACGCCGCGCTTCCTGGAATCCTACCAAATCCAACTGTGCCACCGCCTGTTTGCTTGGCGTTGACCAGTGCGCGCATCATCGACAAAGGGGTTTTCGGTGCACCTGAGTTCCCTACGCCCTTGGCAGGCGTCCCAACCTTGCGTTTCTTCGCCGACACACTCAGCTGCTCGGCCATGCGCTTCAGGTTCCTCACCCTTGGCGTCGCTGGCGTTGCAGAAGGCACTGGCTCGCGCATCCCACCCCTGTGCTGCCTCTTCCCCGAAGCCATTGCCAACTCCTCGGTCATGAACCGCGATGTCAGCTGCGGTGTAGCTATCTCAGCATCAATGTCAACAGAGCTGTCGTCGTCGTCGTTGTCGTCGTCGTTTCCGTTGCGATGGGACAATGGGTTGCCGCGAGTACTTGCGCCAGTGGGGAACCGTGCTGTAATGTCGCCCTTGTACGCTTGCTCCTCGATCGCCGCACGCTGTGCCGGTCCCAGCGACGCATGCCGGGTCTCCTCGTCATCAACAAGTTCGCCACTGTACTCGCTCTGTGTGTACACTCTGGCCTCACTGCCCACCTGACTTGCTTCATCCGAGACATCTTCATCGGCAGCAGCGACGGCCATGAAGAACTGCAGCCAGGGCTGAGATGCCTGCAGCAGTTCGCTGGATAGCTTGGCCAGTCGCTCCACTTTGGGCATCACATCTCTGGCCATGGTCCGTTGGCAGTGGTCGAAGTTGGCGTCGATGGCCTGCAGCGTCAGCGTAATCTTTTGTTCGACCTCTTCCAGCTGCTCCTCGGGCGAATTACTGGGTGCTTGGGTAATTGTCGACGTGCCTGCTGTTTGCGGTGGAAGCGGTGGTCGGCTGTAGTCGTCCCGTTTCAGCGCGGCACTTAGCGCATGGGTGAACCGGCCGCCGCCGGTGCTGCCGCTTTGTCCGCTGTAGCCCGAATACTGGCTCCCCCGACTCTCCGGCCGAGGAATGCTCGACTGCCTCTGCCGGCCGTGGTGCGACATTTGCTTGATAATGAAGGGGCGTATTCTGGGTGTGTGGTTTAAAAAAAAAAGGGCGATTAATTGAGATGAATAGCAGGACTTTCAGGAATGGAGCTGAACTGCAAACTATCTGTTTTGCTACACTATCTTTGTTGACAAAAAAAAAAAAAAGCTGCTCTTCAAGCAGTAAACACTAGCCAGCCAATCAGAGGACGAGGTGCTCCACAATCAGCTTGGGCTCTCAAGGGACAGCCAGCTCCCCAAGGGTTCGTCCTGCAGATATCCTGCAACTCAGCGTGGAGCCTGAGCTGGAATGTACACCAGCGGCATATGGGATAGAGTGGCGTAATCCGTGCCAGTTCTGCTGCTTGCAAAGCAATTATGAGCATGCAACATGCAACACCCAAATTTGCAGCCTGCGCAAGGTGGCTTTGCAAGCACCCCAGCCTCTCCCGCATTGGCACGCCTACATTAACTTTGCGCGGCGTTTGTGGAAGAGGGACGGAGGGAATTGTTGAGCTACTGTTTCATTAATGACGAATATTCATAAAGCCTATCTCGCATCCCTCACTCCATTAAGACGAGGTGGAGGGCGGCACCCTCGCTCCAAGTCGGCTTCCTCCTCCGTCATCTACCTCCACCTACTCGCTATATCCCCTATTCACCCACAGCAAACCCCATTCCACCACACCCACGTTCACCCGCCTTCGATTCATGAATACCGTTGTGCTGACGATCTTTGCCAACACGCTGGCTTTGGCCTGGTTCTGCCAAAGCGCAATCAGAGGGATTTCGCTGACAATCGGGAGGCGCGCGCTCGTTCCGCCCACAGCCCCCGAGACCATACTGAAGCACGCGCTTGAGAGCAAAGCAAGCCCAAATGCAGAGAGCGAGAACAGCACCAGAACAGAAGCCCAAATCGCGATTGCCAACGCTGTCCTCCCTTCGCAGCCGCTGGAAGAAGCGCCCAAGCCCAGCACACCCTCAAAGGCCAATGGAGGGTGTAGCACCGCGGTGTTTGGCGAATGCGGCACAGGCTGCTACCGCTTTGAGAGCAGCAAATTCTACACCCGCACCATCCCCTATCTCAGCAACTGGCTTTTGACGGCGCAAGCACTACTCGGGATCGGCACCACTCTGTCAATGCTCATATGGCACCTATTTGAGATCGGCAGCTGCAGCATCCTGATGCGCCTCACACTCGTCTGCTTCCACATCGGGTTCAGCCTCCTGATGCTCGCCTCGGCTGTCCAGACACACACGACAAACGACATGTGCATCAAGATATTCTTCATCATGCTTGCTGGCTTCTCTGTCCACTTCACCATGCTCGGCCTTGTGCTTGCCAATGGTACCGCTGTCTGGCACAGAGACCCAGGCCTGGGCATCTGCCTGCTTGATGTTGAGCAGCCAAATGGGTGGCTTCGCAACCTGCCAATGTACTCGGCGGCGTCGCATTTTCTCGTGTGCTTCTTTTCGACCATTTCGATTATCAACGCCTCATTCCGCCTCTGCCTCCACACGCGCTTCCTCTCTCCGCGCGAGCTCTCGTTCGTCCTGTTTGTGTACCGCGGGCTGGGTCTGCTCTTCCTCAACGGGCTCACGGGCACCCTGCTGAGCACTGCTGTGATCGCGGTTGCGTCCTTTGGGCACTTCCACTACTCGCCATACTGGGTCCTCCAGTGGGCCGTAATGTCGCGCATCGTCTCAGCTGCCCTGTGGCACAGGGCAAACACGGATCCCTGGGCTCCAAAGCACCCGTTCTGGACGTCGGATGCGTACGTGTACCCGCCAAGCGACCTGAATCCCAGCGGCGATCTGGGATACGAAAAAGATGGAAGTAGCAGCAACCAGTCGCCGGCTGTGACGCCAAGCAGCGTGCATACGCTGCTGGGGATGTCGCTCATGTGCCACCCAAAGAGCGAGCTGGCACTCAGCGCTCAGCCAGCTCACCAAGACACTGCAGTGCTGCCGCATGTCCATGCAGCGGTCATGGACGAACGGTGCTACCGTGGGTCCCGGCACGACACGGTTGTAGCCGGCATACATTGCGGTAGCTGCAGCTGCCTCACGGCCGCCGACCCCTATTGCCGCCATATTAACCATTGAAACCGCATTATCTGGCCTGCTTGGATGCATGTTTATGTTCTAATGCAATTGAGGATGAATAAAAAGGGTATCTCTGATGGGGCAGGCTTCATGTCCACAAATGCTTGGAGACAAGCACACGGCAGTCTCTCTCCGGATACTTGGGCCCAGCAGTGACCAAATGGATTCTCGGCATAATGGCTGGCTCGCCTGTGTTGGGGTCGATGTTGTCCGAGTGGAACAGGGAGTCCTTTGTCAGCTCAAAGTTGTAGTTCTTCAAGATGTTCGACAGCACGGTTAGCATCTCCACCCAAGCAAGGTTTCTGCCGGGGCACACGCGCACGCCTGCACTGAACGTTATGATGTTTTGCTTGGCCCTTGGGTCGTCCAAGAACCGCTCAGGCAGGAATTTTTCTGGGCTGGGCCAAATGTCCGGATTCTTGCAGTGCCCCGCAAAGTTCAGTCCCACAGTGAATCCCTCTGGAATATCGTGGCCCTGGAAGGTTGCCCCTCCTGCAGGGACGTCGCGGGTGAAGTGCTGGCCTGATACTGGGCGCAGCCGCAAAGATTCGTATATACACGCCTCGGTAAATGGCAGGCAAGCCTTTGCTTCCGCATAGGTAATCGTCTGTTCGGGACCAAACTGGCTGCGGATTTCATCTACAGCTCTCTGCCGCAGCACGGGGTGCAGCATCAAAAGGTGCAGTGTCCATGTCAGCGTCAGCGCGCTTGTTTCCGTACCCGCAAGCAGCATGGTTCGGTTCTCAGCAGCGATCTGGTCTGCGCTCATGCGTGTCCTTGACGCCGGGTCCTCGGAATCTATGAACGACTGAAGCACATCCCGAGGCTTCTCGCCTCCGCTTTCCAAGTCCTTCTTTCGCTCCATGACCGTGCGCTGCCCAAACTCTGTGCACTGGCGAATGTTGTTGAGCTGCGTAGAGATCAGATACTTGAATGGCCAGACGGCGATAGGCGGGAAAATCGCTTGGTACATTGCCAGCTGAACCGTCGCACGTGCCCAGTCGACCACTCTGGTATCATCATTTTGCAGGGCACTAAATGTCTGTCCGTAGCCCAGCGCGCCGATGACGTCAAAGGCCATCAAGAGAAAGTCCGTGCGGTAGTTGATCTCGACCTCGTGGCCGATTGAAGCGTCAATGAGGGAGTCCCACTTGCGCTGCAGGGAGGCCACGCTGTGCTGCTGGATGAGCGGCTCCATCTCGCGCAAGCGGCTGTGGCCGAATGCTGGGCCAATTTGGTGCCGCCTTGTTTTGTTGAGCACGGGGTCGCGGGTAGAGAAGGTGGTTGGCACCGAAACGACCATCTTATCGTACTCGGCTGACTTGCGGAAGCTGTGAGTGCCAAGCACACGCGCACAGTCGCTGGGGTTTGAGATCGAGACGCACGTTGGCGAGACCACATATATGTCGCCGTAGCGCTTGAAGTTTCGCTCGCATAGCTCGGTGCGCAGGCCCACCAGACGAGTGACTTTGTCGTAGAGCGGAGTGATGCGGGCTAGGAGCGGGCCTGGGATCCTGCGCAAGGGCGAGAAATACAGAGCGTAGATTATTTTGCCAAGTGCGTAGCATAGCACGATGAGTGCGAGAAGTAGCAGATGCATGGTTATGACGGTAGCTGTGAGTGTTGAGTTTGTGTACAAGATGCAGTGTGGATTGGTTTGTGTATTTTGCCTGCCCCTACTTCGCTTGGCCGCCATTTTATACCGAATGCTCGCCTTGGGCGCGGGCACATCCTCTGCAGAACAGCCCTTCGTGTGTGCGCCAAGTCCTTGTCATTCGTGGCCGCTCAATGTCAAATGCGTTGACATGAGGGCCCAATTTGGACATGGAGTTGCCTCTATGAATAGCTGGAGCAGGAATGATGTGACACGGTGTGTGTGTTTGCTCTTGCACGCCGCATTTCAAGCACGCTGTCTGCCTTTGGGGTGTGGTTCCTTTCAAACGGCCCAATCCCAGCAGCAGGAAGAGTAAATGTGCCTGATCACTTGCAGTCCCTGCGATTTCACACCAAACGGACGGTGATGTCGCGACATGAAATCAATGCGGGAGTTGGGTCCCGTTATCCTCATCTCCCCTTGCTTGCTGCGCACGCCTCAACTCTTTGCATTTCTCCCCATGTGCCGCCCCTTATCCCACAGCGTCGCATCGTTGCGGCAATACTGTGCACCGAGCGGCTTTCAAAAAGCTACATTGATTTCTGGCAACCGCTGATTTGCTTTGCCTCGCAAATCGCAATGATGGCATCCGCCACTCACATGCCAAGCAGCGCGTTTTTACAGTGCTGGGTTTGGGGGATCCAAACCTCTATTTCCTTGATTTGCAGCATAGAGTAGGCGCACTCATTTTGACGTGTGTCTTTCTGGGTGCGTTCGACAGGCTGTGACAAAGCGAGCTGGAGAAGCGGGGAGGGGTATTAATGGCGATAAACAGATATCAGGGCAAATGCTAAATGCCGCTAGGCTAGGTATGTGTGTATGTAAAAAAAGGCTGCGGTAGCTAGTCTGATCCCTTTCTTCGAGCTGGAACCGACACGGCGGGAGCATACTTGCTTTCCATGCAGGCATTTACGCAGTCGTGTACAGCCCCGCACGCGCGAATCAGGCTCTTCAGGTGGATTAGGTTCTGGATTTTCGGCATAGAAGATTGCACAGGTCCGAGCTTAGGTAAATCAGTCGTGGGCGACGTTACCGGCTCCGATGTGCGACCCTCCGCTGGCTGTGGCAGATCTGTAATATTGCTGTTATCCGAGTCCGCAGCAACTTCTGGTGGATCAGCCAGACGCTCCTTGTTTTTCGCGTGTCGCTGCTGCGGATGGATGAAAATATGGCCAGGCTTCCTCTTGGTAGGCACCCTGCTGCCCTCAGACGCAGGGCGGTGGGGCTGCTTCTTCGGTGAAGGCAGGGGTCTTTGGAGCGCAAAAGAGCTCTCCAGCACTGTGGCAGGGCTGCTGATAGGGGACCCCACATCGAGGGGCGGCAAGCACGACAGCGGAGAAGTCGGGGACTCTGCCGAGGAGTCGAAGGGTACGGCAGACCTTGGCGTTTTTGGCAGAGGAGAGTGGACTTCCATCGCCTGTGCAAGCACATCCCTTGAGGAGTGAATGAAGGCGCAGAGTGCTGCGGTTTCGCGCTCCTCGTCGATAGCCATGATGGCTTCATCAACGAAAAGAGAGTTGGGTTTCGGATTGCTATCGCCGCTCGGATCAGCACCTGGGGCAGTAGCGACGTAGTCGATAAACTGTTTCAGCTTGGGTGTGCACTCCTGGACAAACGCATTCATCGGCTGCATGTAGGGCTCCTTCATTGCAAAGTCCGTCAAGTTCGCAGCACACTGAATCCCCTTCGCCATGAGCGTGAGTGCACGCAAGGACGGCACCGGGGGCTGCCTGTCAACGATGCCGAATGACTTGGGCGAAAGCATCGCAGGGCAGATCAGGCGTAGGAATATGAATCCGCTGATGCAGGAGTAGCGCACCTGTGGGTCGGCTTTAGAGAAGTGCAGTGCCACGGCTGCTCGTATGCGCGAAAACACCTGGCGCATAATGTCAGGGCAGCAGTGCACCGAGTCCTCGATGCTTCCCCAGAGAAGGCGCTGCAGCAGGACAAGCGTCTGCCAGTGGTCTGCTGCACACTCCCCAGGCTGCAGCCGTGCGGGGTCGACCTCACACTTGTATTCTGCGCTGGCCACATCTCGAACGACATCACCAATCATCTGATCCGCATATGCCAGGCCCACAGCCTTCATAAACGTGTCGATGGCACGGGTAGTGACGGACGCTCCTCGAAACAAGAGCGCTGGATCGTGTACACCCTGGCACTCCAGCTCATGCTTGATCACAGCCTCGATCCATGGGACAAACTGGCGTTTTCTGAGCGCGATTTTGGTCATTGTTTCCACCAGCCAGTCTGCCGATTTGGGCAGCACAGCTACAAGATCAAATACCAGCGCAGGCTCGATCACAAACATGAGGCTCGTTGTGTCTTTGTAGAAGGGTGCCGTGAGGACAACGAGCTCGTCATAGCGGACCTGCATGTGGACGTCTCCGGATCTAAACGGCATCGATGGCGCAGCTACCGACTCGATGATGTTGCTGCATGTTTCCCGCGAGTTTTGGCGGCTGAGTGTCCTGGGCTCAATGCTGCCTTCTCCGTTGCTGCGGCTGCTATCTGGCGCTGATGCCGCTGACGCTGCCGACCTGACGGATAGCCTATTCCGGCAGCTCCGTCTTGACGAGGGTTTGACATTCACAGCCAAGGGCAGGTACATGCTCGCACACCCGTCGACATCCGACAGCTCTCCATATGTCAATGGGTACCACCCATCGTAGATGTGTTTCCGGCGCAGCAACGGGATAGGGATGTAGCAGTACCCAAGCAGTCCTCCAGTGGTACCGCTTTGCTGCTCGTGGTGGCGAACCAAGACATGCGCGCCATGTGTTATCTGGGGCAGACCACTGAAGAAGTAGGCGGCGCTATCCCACTTGGGCGCATTGGTTTGAGCCTGCACCTCCGTCTGCGCCAGTGGAAGCCCATCAATGATTAGCATAGCTGTCACATCGCAGACTTTGGAGAGACCCTGGACCTCAAATATCTTGATCCACATGCTGCGTTCGACCCGGAATGCCAGCTCTGTGGCCACTGTGCTTGCTATCGGTAGAGGGACTGAGCCGGAGTAGTCCTGCTGAGCGAACCTACGCAGGCACGCTATCCAATCGTTGCGATCGCTTGCCCGCAACGCCGCAAAGTACAGAACCGGCGGAGTGTTGACCGGAAATAGGGCGTGGTGTGGGAGTATCGACTGTGAAGCTGCTTGCCTGCTGTCGGAATAGATGCTGTGGTCATAGAGGTTCGGTGGACTGTCCAGGCTTTTGCTCCGCGGCTTCCCTGGATGCACACCCTTTGCTGTACCCGCATTAGCTTCAACCGCACGGTCGTCCTCCTCTTCGAGAGCATGCATCACTATATCCCCTGGCAGAATCTGCCCATGTGTCGACAGCGAGGAGGACATCAGCTTGCTGCCGGCGACTGCCATGTCAGTGCTGCCTTGGTCCATGGTGCTTCTGCTAGCCCCACTCCCGATACTCCGGCGGCAGGACTTGATGCTCGAGCCGCTGGCCATGCTATGGGTGCTGGTGTAGACGGACTCTGTCAAGAAGCTGTTTCGGTGGTTGGTGAACATTCCCACGTCGCTGCTGGTGCTGGCGCCGATATCACTCTCCTGCGGTATTCCAGGCACTGTCCTCAGGCTGACATGGAACCCAAACGAGCTGCTGAACAGGGAGTCATCGTCCGCATGGATGTCGCCCACGACCAGCTGCTGCACCTCAATCTCGGCCACTTCAACAGCCATAGACTCGTCGACGTCATAAAGAAACAGGCTGACGAGGCCCCCGCACTGCGCAAGGATAGCCATGTACGGCTGCCAGTCGCTGTCCTCCACAAGGGCGTGTGGAACGGGCTTGAGCAGCTCGCCGGTGTCGTGCATTCGAAGGTAGAGAACACCGGCCTTCAGAATGCGGGCCGTCGTTTTGTCGCTCAGCGCAGGTGTGTCCAGGCATCCGTGCATCATAGAGGTGGAGTTTGCCAGAAGGGAGAGAGAGGTGGCAGTGCCACCAACCTGGACACCGCTGTCCTTATTAAGTGCTGGGCTTAAATTGGGGTTGGCCAAGGTGTCGAAACTCTGGCATATTGGTGCCATGGACTGGATGAGCGCACGGATTAACTGAGGGGGCTTGGTCGATTGTGACGAAAGTAAAAGAGTGGCAGTGTTGGCATTCTGGTTGTTTGTATGCATGCAAACGTCGACAACGTCCCATCCCTTGATAGGAAGAACGCCAGCGGGGGATCCATTCTCTGCAGGATACATGGTACCGGCCGCATCAGCGAGGGGGAAGCACAGAGCTGGCACATGTGGCAAAATTGGCTGCGCGTGGCTATTGTCACTTTGCAGCCGAGCTGGCGGATGCTGAGCGGCCCAGCAGCGCATTGATAGGAACCAGGACTCTGCCTCCATTTGCGATGCTGTCTGCAAGTAAACCGGCGAGCCTCCGGTGGACATGTCAATGACTTCAATCGTGTGGTGGCAGTTGCTTGTGCTGGTTATTCTGCGTGCGCACGCAGCCAGGTTGACCAGCTCTGTTCGCTGGATGCCGTCCTCCGAAATGCGCACAACTTTGTGGTCATCCGTGGTGGTGCAAAAGGCGACATACCAAGCGGGTGCGCTCTTTCTCTCGTCGCGTATCATCAAGTATCCAGATTTGTGTGCGCGGTGGGACTGTTCCACGACGCCCTCTGGTGACCTAGGGTGCATCTTTCGCTGGTGCGGTTCTGTGCTGAGGTGGGCGCTCAAGGGTCTGCTGCGCGAGACAGGGCTGCTTGCCAGCGACTCGCTTGCCAGCCTGTATTTTGCCACGACCTACACAGTACCGACAATATGTCAGAGATGGATTTTAACCAAGCAGACCCCCTCCACATTCGCGTTCAGCTACTGCGGTTTCACCGCCCGCTGTGGCCTCTTACCTTTTTAATTCGGTCAACACTCACAGTCGCCATTTCGCTAGCGCTATTCTGGCTCTTCTCGCTTGCTGACTCTGCTGAGCTGCTGGGCGATGTTAGGCTTGCTTTCTACGGCAGCTCAAATATGGCGTGCAGTATTAGAGCGTGGATTGAGTGTGCATAGACGTGGTGAAGAGCCCATCGCATTTGAGATGGAAAGCAGTGGCTTTGAGGGGTGCAGCCTCGGCAGTCTCTTGAGGAGCCAGGCTGTCGCACATCTCGCCTAGAATAAGAAAACTGCGTATCCACGCATGGTGGAGAACCAGATGGCCAGCATCGACCTGTAGAAGAGGAACAGGGGCGACTGATGCGCCCCCAAAGCCTATGAACTTGGTGTACTTTACCTGCTCTACGACGCTGCTTTCCACAATGCCGTGTATCTCGGCAACAGCGTCGCTGTAGATTGTCGCGGCATGAGAAAGCCGTGACGCGCAATCCGACAGCACACCCTATCAGCCGTTAGGTGAGCAATATAAAAGCGGTTTGGGGGGCTGAGGGCATTTCCTTTGTTGGCAGCATTGAAAAAGTCATAAATACGTTTTTGCTGCAACAGATAGCGTCATGTTACACGCATGCATGTGTGCACTCCCTGGCTGAGGACCAAAATACTGGTGGAGATGCGGTTTAGCAAAGCAGACCAGGGATTCTTACCTCCGCTGGGCTCATTGTTCCCTGGATGGGTGCCGCGACACAAGAGTGCACAAATGCATTTCGGCATCTTTCCCTGGCTACCTCGTAGTCGCTATGAAGGCGCTTTAGCTTCCCCACATGCGCCTGGATAAGCCCGATAAAGTCTACAAGAGCGTTGTTGCGGCCAGTAGCACAGGCGGCAGAAGCCCCTAGTCACACGGCACATGTCCATCAAAAGCAAAGAGGGCTCAGGCTTTATTTTGGCATGCGGAGAACCTGCACACATACGTGCACATGAGCTGCTACCATGTACACGCATGGCTGAATGGCAGGATGCAGTGCAGGTCAGAGAGGGTGCATATAATGGCAGCAAGCACTAATGTGGGGTGAGGTTGTTGGAGCAGATGGGCGCTCTGTGCCAAGGGGCACGGCCCCTTGGGCCCAGCCAGCACTGTCCGTTTCATGGGTTTGTGGTATTTACCTCGAGTATCCGCTGGCCACTTGGCGTCCATACCCAATGTGCTGTACAGCGTGCCAGCATATGACTCGAGATCCCTTAAACACGCTCTCAGCTGTTTTGGCAGCTCGGGGTTTATTTCTGCGCTGGAGTAGACGGGCATTGTATATGTCAAATAAACAAGCACTGAAGAGCAAATGAAGATGCGCGAGTCTACCGGAAGAGATGTACGACAGCAAGGAAGGAGGAGAAGTGGGCGATATTTTAAGAGAATGGCCCTTATTACTCTTGATACACGCTCAGCAAAAGAAGCTGCACACAGCAGGCACTTGTTTTGAACCCAAACAATAGGGGAGGAAAGCCTCGCTCTGGGTATAGTTAGTCTGAGTGGTCTTGTGAGAAAGAGTAGAGGAAAAAGCGCGGATGCCGCAGGCTGGACGGCGGTGGCGAGAGCTGGGAAGCAAAAGTGGCTGCTGGTGCTAGTGCTGGTGCTAGTGCTGGTGCTGGTAATGGTGGCATTCTTCCCTGGTGCTGTCCCTAGCTGTGCCAGAATACGGCAGACGCTACATGGCTTGGTTCTTGGCTTCAATGGCGCTCCACCACGCTATTCTTCCAAGCTAAGCCGGCTCATCCGATGTGGCTGCGAGATCTGGGCCGATGCCACCCTTCCATGAATGCAGTTGCGCGGCGAAGTCTCTCGCCAGCTGGCTCGTACTCATCGGCGGAGAAAGACGTCTTGGAAGGAATGGAGTGGTTGTTCAGGTGAATGGGACAATCGGCTTTGTTTTCGATCCTTGGTTCCCGTTTTATGCAGACGTACCCATTTTTGCCGGTGCTTCATTTAAGCCTCTGCTCCGAAAACTGGTTCGCTTCCAATGGCAGGTGCGTGCATAGCAAACTGCGCCTTCACTCGTCCCGTCGGACTCTACCAATTGCATCTAGCCCTGAGCACTTGATGGCAGCCTGCCTGTCTGCCATGGCTGCTGGGGCGACTGATATCTGCGCGCGCCAGTCCGCAGCCAGGCATTACTAAAAATACTGCGATAGCACCAGGTGCTAGCCGCGCTGACTACTAGCTTCTGCTTGCGAGCTGACTATCTGCTGGCAATGCAAATTAGTCCATATTCCATGCTGCTGACTCAGGAGACTGCATGGTATCAGCCGCGATCTCTGGGAATCAGGCCACACGCTTTTTGCGAAGAGCGCTGGGCCCAGCACTTTCCCTTGCGTACATGTCATCCGCTGCTAATCCCAGCAGCGGCGGCGGAAGAGTTAAGACGGCAGCAACACGTCAGCTCTTCCATCGGCACCGCTGCTCATTCATATATCCCTTCGTCCCATTGTCCAGCGGTAAATGCCGCATCCTTGTCCTGCGTTCTTCTTTCTTGCTGAGCCTGCTGGCTTCATGCAGCGCAGCCATGCACCTGGTGCATTGCATCGATGTCGCATGGCTGTGAGTATTTTCCCTCTCTCTTCGCTGTGTGCGTGGTACTATCTTTGTCGCTAAATTCTACGCGCACATACCGACCACCGACAGGCACTTCCACCTCCAACATCCTCAGATGCCTCTGCCTCTGCAGCTGCCACCCACTGCAACAGCCCCAGTGCTTTACAGGGACAAAGTGCGCAGTGCTGTGTCACTAAATGGTGATCACTCTTCAATGCCCACCCTCTCCTATCCCTGCGTGTACCTGTGATGGCCTCTTCTCCCTCTTGCCTCTGCTTTGCCGCCTTCTGACTTTTCAATTCTTTTTACGCTTTTAAACCAGCCCTGTTTGTCTTTCTACTAGCAACCGCTGCCCTCCCTCTTCACAAGCGCCGACTATTGCGTCTACAGCTATTTCTCTATTATTTTCTGAGCACCTCGCCTGAATTCAAACGCGCGTGCGCACACACACAACACCAACCAGACAGACGCATACACACAGACATACACCACTCCTACCAGCGTCCGCTCGAGCTCACCAACCTGCTCTCTTGTTCCTCATGGGTCTGGTCGGACAACATCAGGTATGACGAACACTGGTGCCTGCTACCATGTAGCCAGGTGGAATGGCTGTGCCTCCAGCTGCACCATCCTGTGCATTGCGCTTTGTCTAGAGCAGCCCTTCTCTGGCGCTGTAGACTCACTCGCTCCCCACTGTTCCATAGACTCCCACTCCAATCCCCAACATACCTGTGATAATAGCAGGGGCCCTTTACCCGGGTCCGCCATCTATTCACAGCCAGTGTGAATTGCACCCCGCAAAAGCTTGGGGCGAGCCAGCGCTGCCCGCTTTACGTCTGTTTGTGCTCGGGGTGGACATCACGTTCTCCTCTCTTCCTCTATGCCAAATGCTACTGCTGCCTGAGGATACCGCACGCGCCTTCATTCACCACGCTACCTTTTAATCAGCGTGGCTTTACTCTGGATAGCCAGTGACGTTTTTATCCGCCTCTGTGCAAATGCCTCCTCTGTGCCCCATATAGTCTAACTCGCCATTTTGCTTTCGTCGATTCTGTTCATGTAGTTAACCGAGCAGCTACGATCGAAATGCAATTGTTGTAAAGGCCTGGCCGCCGAGTGCCACCTGCGCTCGTTCGGCATGTTTATAGCCAGCGAGACAAACGAGATACAGTTTGCTGACCATGAGGCAATCGATGCTCTGCGTGGGCCAGCCGAGGAGTGGGACGCTGGTCGTCTTCTGTCGCTGCGAGACGATTCCTGTAGCGGCCCTCTTGAAAAGTACTGGTCAATTGTAGACTATATCAGCGTAGGAAACATAGAAAGCAAAAACAACCACCACTATGCAGTTGTCAACCGCAAGGACGACAAGGCAGTGCGCTGGGTGCAGCTGTGTGTCCACTATTCGCCGTCCGAAGATGGTCGGCCATTCTACATCTGGCACGTCCGAGACATCTCGGGACAGATTCGCTGTCTGGAGCTGTCAAAGGCATCCACGGCTGGCGAGTACACGCTGTCTCTCGAGGACGACGGATACCCGCACTCTGCGCTGCTGACGCAGTCTCCGGCTGCAGCCCCGTCGTCCGATCTTGAGGCACGCAATGCTGTGGTTGGGTTGCTCGAGTCCGTCCTCCAGTCGGAGCAGTTTGCTGTCATACATCTCACGGGGTTTGGAGCCATAGACACCGTGTTTCCGCGACGGCTGCTGGGCTGGAGGGAGCAGGACTTGCTGGAGCGCTCGTTCATCGGCCTTTTGTGTCCCGAGGACAGGTCGTTCTTTTGTCGGGCGCTGAAGCGCTGCTACCACGACGGCATTCCACAGCGGCTAAACCTAAAAATCGCTGCTGCTGCTGCTGCTGCTTCCGCTTCTGCCACCGCCGCCTCCTCCTCCTCCTCCTCTCCTGATGTTTCCGCGGCTGCTTCTGCTCTACAGCACCGTGCATACGGCGGCAGCGCCGGCAGCTGCGCAGAGACGGCGGCCGTACAGACACCACCATGCATCTACCTGGATTGCGACGTCACCATCCTCATGCCCGAGTCTGTGCAGCAACTCGTCCTCATTGTTCGCACAAATGACCAGCAGCTGCTGCTGCAACGGCCAACTCTTTCACCCGCCCCTGGCGAGCAGACATTATCCCCTGAACGCCAAAGAGTAGGGGCGTTAAATGAAGACAGGCACCATGTCATTCGATGGATGCAAGCAGGTTGTGCGCTTGAACCCCAAGACAATCAAGGCCACACTTCTTCATTGCGCCCGCTCTCCCCAGAGCCACCATCACCACTTGCTCAACAGGGACAAGAGCAGATGCAAGGAGACAAAGACCACAACAGCAGAAGCAGCACCGACAGTCAGGTGCTGGCGCACATGGATAACCCACCGCAACCACCGCCCCCACTCTGCCCACAATCGCCTGCCCTCTCTATCTTATCCTCTCCTGGACTTTCCGCGCCTTCATCATGCGATTCTACTCCTGAGACGTCGCCAACACTCACTGCCACCACAACAGTGTCGCCGCCGCTAAGGGCAGCGTCTTCGCACCCTCTGTTGCACGCTGCAAGGACTCTGCTATCGCCAGCACATGCAATGGCAAACCAGGAGGAACGCGGGGGGCTGTCATCGAGCGGTCCATCTTCTATTAGCCGTGAATACCGAGGGCAGTTGGGTGGTAGTGACTACCCGTCACCAGCGCTGGCATTGGCATCAGCAGCAGCAGCAGCATCTGAGTCTGGCTCGCAAGATCCATTCCAGCCGCCCCCGCCGCTCCCCAAGGAGCCCTTGCCTTCGCTGCCGCCAACTGGTCCAGTGATGTTCCAAAATCTAGGCGTGCCCTTGTCGCCTGCCAGCCCTGCACTGAACGAGCTGCAGCTGATCCAAGACGAGTCTGATTCAGATACAGCAGTAGCCAACTCTCGCACGCTCAGCCCTTCCTCAAGCCAGGCGGGCGAGTTTAGGCGAAACGGGCCCTACTCAACTGGCGAGCCACAGCTGAGTGGCACCGCCCGGCCTCCGTCAGGACTGGCGTTGCTCCATGGGATCCCAGCAGGCACTAATGTCAGCATCCCCATGAGCGACATATTCCAGATCCCCCATATGTCATTGTACTCGTCGCCATCGACGTCATCTGCGCAAACAGCGTTCGCAAGACACGCCCAAAGATCTGGTGCCGAGCCACGCAGAGTTGGGCCTAGTGTTGTCGACGATGTCTTTGCGCCATTGCTCGAAAAGATAAACCTGGGGTCCATCCGGCCGCGCCATTTTAGCGAGGATGAGGCGGACATGGTCGACACACGAAGCACCACGCAAGACGACATGGCCACTGCAGCGTCCCCTGGAAAAAGCTTGGCATCGGGCAGTATGCTGTTTACGAACGGCTCAGCAAACAGACACATACCACCAAAGAAGCAGCAGCAGCCGTCGCCAGCAAAAGCAAGCCCAGCAACTCCCTGAATTAACGCCAGCACCCATTATCCATTGTGCATATTGATATTTAGTGTTTTCGCCGCCATTCATGTATACCATCATCTCCTTTCCTCTCCTTTCTTTGCTTCCGCATAAATGATATCAGCATTGACGCTTTTAATTTTGAACACCACTGAATCTCGATGGTGAAACAAAACGTGAAACAGAGGGGAGAAGTACCAGGCAGGTTTCACACATGGTGGTCGCGACGCCTCTTGTGCTTCTGCGAGCACTCTCTGCAGAACCACTGGCCCTTTGGCGGAGCCTTGAGGTCCACGCATCCCAGGTGGAACCACTCGATCTCGCACTACAGCTCCAAGCAATGTACAGAGAAGGGTTAGTAGACAGGACTGCCAGCTGCTGCAGAAATGCCCGCACCAATGCGCTTTGCATGTTGTTTGCTTACGTTTTCGTCGTCACAGGCCACCATCTCGCCATACGACACTTGGCGGCAGTAGCAGTACCGAGGCTCGTTCGGATCGATTGGCATGTCGGCGAAGACTTGCGTGGAGCTACAGTGCATCCAGCCAACAGAAAATGGGCGGAGAATTTGCGTTAATGCAGGTATAACGTGAGCACAAAAAGCACGGGATGGCATGCGAGTAGAAAGAGGCACAATGTCTTCCAGATAACGCAAGATAGGGACGATATGTGCAAACAACCCCCTACGACTCCATCCGGCGTTCAACACATAGGAGATGCCTTCTGATAATCAGCGGGCGCAATCACACACTTACACTTTACTAGCACCGCGGGACTTTGACCCGGCGTCGTTGCCGCCACTGCCGCCGTTGGCCTTCCCGCTGGCGCTGCTGTTGCCGCTGTTGGCACCGACCACGTTGCTGGCTCCGTGGCTGTTGGCACTGCGCCCGGTGTTGCCACGACGGCCGCTGGGTGTGCTTGATTTGCCGCTTGCTCCAGGCGGGCTTGCCTCGCGGTGGCCGCGTCTCTCTACACGCAGACAAATGTGCAGGACGTTGGGCGGATGAGTTGGCCGTGCCATTGATAGATGCTGGGACGGAGGCACGGCTCATGCAGAAAGCAGCGCACGGTGGAATACTTACTTCGAGTGCTTGTGCTGTCTATCCGCCAAAAGCAAAAAGCAAAAAAAAAAATGGGCATGCCCAGAGGGAGAGTCAGCATGCAGTCGTAGTAGCTGTGTATATATGCAGGCCCCTATCCACATCCAAGCGACATTCACACCTACCCTCTCCAGTACGCCTTCCGCCACGCCGCTCCCTATCAGCGCCTGCTGCCGCTGCCGCTGCCTCGTCATTCACGTTGGCACTCTCCGCCTGGGCCGCATTAGCAGAACCCTCGCTGGGACCCCAAGCATGCGGGATACGCGGGGGCATGGTAAGCTGTCTCTCCTCAAACTTTGTCAGGTCGTCGTCAAGCTTCCTTATATGCTTGTCGACCAAGTCATATGTCTGCGTTGCCAGCGCCACCTTCTCCTCGCCGTGCTTGAGGACCGTTGTGAAGAGCTGGATGAAGTTCTTCATGTACTCAACGTGCCGCGGGTCGTCCTTTGTTGGCGGGCTTTCGATAAAGTCCTCGGTCGCCTGCTTCATCTGCTCCTGGATGTCCTGCGAGAGGGCGTCAAGCTCGCGCATGAGCGTGAACTGCCGCTGGAGCTCCATGGGGAGGGCCTCAAGTGCTACGCGTGTGTGAATTGCCATAGAAAACAGTCGTTAGTCGCGCTTTCACCTCACCTGCCTCACGCCTCCCTGTTGGTTTGCTGGCTTGTGGGTACGTACTGTCTAGGTAGTCCTCCAGGTGTATCATGCTGTCTTTTCCTCGCGTGTGCTGCAAATGAGTGGAATAAAAGGGCGCGCAAGGTGTCGATGGAAAAGAGACGCAGCAGCTAACAGAGCCAAGCGCGCTCTCCGCTCCCCGCACCCCTCACTGCCAGCCCCACGTGACAGCGGTGATCTGATGTGCTCGTGATTAGATACCCTGGGTCATTATCTAAAGCAAGCACGAGGGGAACCAGGAAAAGTGGTGTGGGCATGCAGAGCGCCTCAGCGCTGTCTAGCTTTCTCCTTTCTGAATTTCTGCTACGGACTTATTCTTGGTTTTGTTTGGTTCGATTCCCCTTTGAGGATTTGGCGAGAGCGAGCGAGCAAGCCAGCGAGGTTTTGGACAGCACGCACAGCAGATCACACAATTACTCGGAAAGAAAATGCTTGCTTCCGTAAGGGCTTCTCTGGCGCGCCTGCCCAGCGCCTCCACGACACGCGCAGGGCTCTTCCAGCGTGCAATGGCCACCGCTGCTGCAACAGGCGCAAAGCTCGAGCGGGCAAAGGCGCCCAAGGCGCTGACAGAGTACAAGAAGCCGTTCTCTCCGCGCAAACAGTATCTGTTCAGCGAGTACGAGAGGCACTTTGTCGAGAGCCCCGCCATAATCGTCATGCAGCACCACAACCTGGGCGGTGTTGAGCAGGCCGAGCAGCGCCGCGACTTCAAGCTGAATGCCCAGGGAGCCCGCATGATGATCGTCAGGTCGAAGATGCTCAAGGCTGTCTTGCGCCATACCCGCTTTGCCAACATGGGCAATTTGTTCTCGGGGCCCACGGCTGTGGTGTACTGGCGTCAGAGCGATGTGAAGGAGGACTTTGATCCTCTCATGGCCATGAAGCAGGTGATGGAGTCGGCTGGAAGGCAGAGGAAGCTGATTTTGATGGGCGCCAAGTTCGACAATGTCCTGCTCAACCCGGCCATGATGAGGGACTTTGTTAACCTGCCCCACATTGACCAGCTCCGTGGCCAGATCCTGGGTGTCATTCAGTCGCCGGCACAGCAGCTTAGCTCCCTCCTTCAGCGCATCCCGCAGCGGCTTGCTGGCGTGCTCAAGCAGAGGGCCGACGGCGCAGAGTCGTCTTCTGAAGCAAAGTAAAGAAAAAGGATGGCATTCTGTTGCCTGTAGTTCTTTCGCCATCTCTTTGCAACCACAAAAATAAAAAGACCAACATAGAGACTGAGCTGGCTGTCAGCAGCGGAAAGGAAGAGAGCTGGTGTCTGCACCGTCTACTGCGATCCGCAGCCGGCGTTAGCCTCGGTGATCATGGTGTGGATGGCATGCACAAACTTGTCCGCGACCTGGCTCGCAATGCCGTGCCCCGTGCCCTCAAAGACCTCGAACCTAACCTTGTCCCTGCCGATCTTGTCCGCCAGGTACGAGGAATTGCTCGTGCGCACCAGGTGGTCCTCATCGCCGGTCATGATGAGGATCTGCTTATCGGGGAACGTCTTGCCAAGATCCCCCAGTCGTGCCGGCGACACGTAGTGGCGGAACACTGTGCCAATCTGGCCGACAAACGACGCAAATGACATGGGTCTGGAGTACTTGGACTTCCTGATTGCGTTCCTGGTGCAGAAGTCTAGCATCGTCGTGCATCCCGACCCCTCGGGTGCCGGCGAGGCCAGGTACTCTTCGGTGTAGATGGACTTGCAGATGGACGCAAATCGCTTGGATGGGTCGCTGGTGAAGTTGGCCGACAATGTGTCGATGATTCCCTTGAGCTAAAAACAAGCACAATATAGCAGGGGTCAGGTGTTTGTTAGAAGCAAGCCATCGGGCCGTTTAGCGATTCAAGCATAAAAGCGGGCTGCACCCACGAAGGGCAGCATCTACATGGCTTACCGGTGGAACAGCAAGCCCGGCGTTCGTCACACCGAGCGTCAGTGTGTTGACCATTTCAGGGTAGTTGCACGCAAACTCCAGAGCAACCATGCCGCCCATGCTCACACCGACAACATTGGCCTTTGGCCACCCCAGCGCCTTTAACAGGCTCCTCAGGCAGGCTGCAAACGCTGTGGTAGTGTAAGCGCTAGGTCCGCTGCCAGCGTCAGAAAATCCAGTGCCGGGGTAGTCGAACACCAGGACCTGGTAGGTTTGGAGCTTGAGGAACTCGGCAATATTCGGCTCCCACATCTGGCGGTCGGATCCCATGCCGTTGAGGAAGACTACCCGTTCGCTGCCGGTGCCGAACAGCTCGTAGTAGATACGGGCTGGCACGTCGTCGCTGCCCACATTGATGTGTCCGCGCTTGGCTAGGCGGTCCCAGACGGGGTTGTCGGCAGCCTCGCAGGGCATCGTCGTATCAATCGACGTCAGGTTGTTCATTGCTGGCTGGTTGCGGGAGTGCTAATAGGAGCAAAGAAAGGAAAGAGGGGGAGTATGCCTGTCTACGAAGATGAGTAGAGCCAAGAAGCACCAGCCTCCACGTTTGACAGCTAGGGCATGGTGTTTCAAAAAGACGCGGAGGAAAACTCGCGTGTTCTCCTCAAATCACGTGTGCCACATGTCAAATCATACACTGGGGCAGCCAGTCGCAAAATCGCAATTTTATGCGCGCGTCCAGGAGCCGAGGCTGCCGCCCTTCTCTGTTCTGCAAAAACAAATTCAATATTTACTGCTACCTTCTTTCCTTGCCGACGAAGCTCAGCCGTGCATACAGCAAATTCGCAAGAGAGGATGAGCCGCCCGCCGCAAACGCCAATCCAGTACACGCCGAATCGGCAGTTCATTGCGCGCCCTGGCAGCGGCCAGCAGCAGCCCCATGTGCCACTGGGCACGCCCACACCACAGCGGCCCAGCGTGCTAGCCTACCGCCCCGGAATGACGCCCCAGCAGCTGACGCCCCAGCAGCAGCAGATGTACATGGCTGGAGCGAACCGTGGGCCGCCTGTAGGCAACATGACACCACAGCAACAGGCCCAATACAGCCATCAACTGCAGCAACAGTTCCTCCAGCAGCAGCAGCAGCAGCAGCAGCAGCAGATGAGACCCCCACCAGGCATGGCTCCTCCGCAAATGGCCGGCAGCATGCGCCCGGGGATGCCACAGCAGCAGCAGTTTATGTACGCGGGCGGCCAAAGTATGGCTATCGCCGGCGTGGGGGTGCCAGGACAACAGCCGCACCCGGCGCTGATCCAGCCGCACACGCCCACACATCATGGACGCAAGCGCAAGGGCAAAGCGGCCCACGAAGCTCCGGGCACAGGGGCTGACGACGGGGTGGGGTCGGGCGACGAGCTGGACCAGCTGCAGCCGTACAATATCTCGGTTGCGCGGTACCAGAACAACCACAACCTCATGTCGGAGATATTCATCGCGCTGCCAACCAGCACCATTGATGTTCCTAAGCACTACTATGAGGGACTGGACAAGGACACGATAAAGGGCAATCTGGATGCCTTGGGTGCGTCGTTGGAGGGGTGCGAAAAGGAGCACAAGGATGCTATTGACGGGATGAAGAAGGAGCGCGCCGAGTTTACGGAGATGCTGAAAGCCCTAGTTGGCGCCAAGGATGAGGACATTGATGAAATCAAGAGGAGTCTGGAGTCAAAGTTTGGAATGGAGTTTGTGGACAACCCCTATAGGACCGTTGAGCGCGTTCCTATAACCAAAATCGATGCTGTCGAGGGCGCCACATACAAGCAGCTGTAGACCGCCTGTTTCTGATCGTGTCATAATTATCCTGGACTGCGTGCCCTCCATTTAGCGCGCCCCTTTGCATTTTTTTTCTCTTTTGTTTCTTGAGCCCACCCTTTTTCCTATTATTCCACCCCCTCTTGTCTGCCTCGCTCGCTCCAATACATACTTTATTTGCCCTGGAAAGCACAGAACGGATGGCAAACAAGGCTATATCACCAGCAACCATGCGTGGGGTGCTGGCCCAGCTACCCGGGATGTCGGGCAAGATCGTCGATGACACGCGCCACGAGAAGGTCCTCTCGTACATGCGGCTCTTCCTTGAGTCGCCCACAGCCATAGACGACCTGCTTGACTGGGCGTTTCTCCGAACGCTGGCGCAGTGCTTGCAGCCCAGCAGCGATTACCGCGTATCGTCGGTGGCAGTCAGGTTCCTTGGCGACGCTATCGCTGTGCCGAAAGGCAAGGGGCGAGAGACATGGGCCGTGCTGAACCAAGACGACGACAGTGGCCAGAGGATTCTATCGTGGGTTGTGGACAACGCCGACAGCAAGCATGCCTTGGTCCGTTTTGCGTGTCTGTATTTCACGCGCCAAGCAGCAAAGATGGGAGACGAGCACTTTGGTCGGCTGAGAGATGCCCTGGGGCACCAGGCGTATGTCATGAGGAGGCTGCTGGATGCAAGCTATTTTGTGGTGACCGAGGCATGCAGGCTCCTTGCCTCGATCTTCTACAGCACCAACAGCGGCAGTGATCCAGCAGAGGTGGCGATAGACCCGGCTATGCGCAGCCTCATCAAGAGGCTGGTTGACCGGCCCTTTGACCTGCAGTCGACAGCTCGCAAAACAGCGATACTGGCAGCAATGTCGACTCTATTCTCCATTGACATAGCCGATGTGCACGACGCCGTCATCGCAGTCTTTGACTGCAACGCCCTCAAGCCGTACCTCTTTGACAGCGACCGGCTTATCCGCGACCAGGCTCTGGACCTCCTCGAGGTCATGCTGCGCGTAGAAGCAGACTATGTGTGGGTAAACGAGGCGCTTCAGATGGTCACCTGCGCGGATATTCTTAGGGAGGATGGAAGAGACCTGGATATTGCCCGCACACTTGTTGCTTTGCGCGGGCTGTCGGCAATAGTCAAGGCAGTGAGGCAAAATGCCAAACTTGCAGAAGAAGCCCATCCCGACTGCCTGGCCATCTCGTGGCTTGCGCTTTCGATCTTGTCGCATATGTACGGCTGTGCATTCGAGTGGAGAGCCTCTCCCCTCAGCTCTCGCCCACAGAGCATTTGCGAGGAAACACTGTCGCTGGTTGAGACTCAGGTTCTGCAAATCGTCGATGGCGGGAACCCGGGTGCTGCCAAGGCTGCCAATTCCATTGCCTGCGAGGCATCGAGGATCGTGCGCGAGTTCTGCCGCTATTCGTTTGACTGGCGCACATTCACTGTGCTCCAAGAGCTGCTGGGCAGCGAGCGCGCACAACGCAACACTCGACTACTGCAGACCATTCTGGACGCCATGATCCAGGCGCTAAGGCGTTCAAAGCAGGAGAACTTTGAACACCTTTTGGAGCTCCCCGGGCTGATTTCCAACTTTTCTGTAGATTCGCCGGGACTCAAGATGCTGTTTGCCCTGGTTCTAGAGATCCTCAGTGACCATGACGAGTACGACTCCGCCTTGCGCGACGAGTTCCTAAAGTCGCTTTCCCTGGCCATCAAGGCGAGGCTCGCCGACGTCGAGTGGGAGGCCAGGGACACGGCGTTCGAGTTCATCTCCACGGCAATCGACACAGTTGGATGGACGAAGGTGCGCCCGCTCATTACCCACGGCAGCCTCATCGAGGATGCTGTTGGTGCCCTGAAGGACCCGGAGGCGTATGTGCGTGCATCCAGTACACAGGCTCTGGTTTCTATCGTGCTGGTGGCCGACGACGAGATGCGCCTGCGGGTGGTGGGTGCTCGGGGCGTGGGGGCGGAGAGCCTTGCGCTGCTTGTAGCCGATAGCGAAGCGTTTGTCAAAAGAGCAGCACTTGAGCTGGTGTGCGCCTATGCACAGCTGGCCGTGGACGGAAGGCTCGAGAGCGGGAGAGAGTGGCTGCACGTCCTGACCTACCCTAAACTGCACCAGCTTGCGGATGACCCGGACTTTGAGGTGCGCGTAAGGTGCGCAAAGCTTTTGGCCACGCTGACGCGCTGGCTCCATGCCTCAGACTGCGAAAACGAGGAAAGTGAGTATCTTGGAGAGCTCCAAGTGGGCTCGCTGCTGGTCGACATGTGCAGAGACTCGTCGCGCTACGTCAGACGCGTGTGCTTGGACAGCCTGGTGGAGATGAAGCAGATTCTGGGGTCCAGCCAAGCAGAAAACAGCGCTGCTGCCCAAGAGAAGGATGGCGAGGAGAGCGCCAAGCGTGCAGTGCTGGGCGGCTCCACGGCTGAGGACTCGTTCTACAGGAAGCTCTGCAGCATTGATTTCCGCCGCCTTGAGGCCGGCCTGACCACGGAGCACCTGTATCAAGAGGCGCTGGACACGCAGGTGGAGAGCGAGCTGATGAAGGAAACGAGAGACCCAAACCTCGGAAACAACATCCTGGACTGCTACTAAATGCATTTACTGTGTATGCACGCATGTTTTTTGTTGTTGTTGGAAATGGCTGGGCAAGCAATACAACACTGATGACGCTGGTCATTTTCCCAGCCGGAAAACAAAGCTAAGGGATGTGAGGAGCAGTAGAAAGTAGAAGGAGACTGGCATAGGGTGTGCAACCAGAATGCAGAGTCACTCTTCGGTCTGCAGGGACTTTGCCCACTTGGCAATGTCAACCTTGGCATTGGCGCAGGCGACCACAAACGGATGGCTAACAAGCTCCCTGGGCGTCGGCCGGCCCATGGGGTCCTTTGCCAGGCACGAGTCAATCATATCGCAAAAGTCCTTCGGGAACTCCTCCGGCGACAGAGACGGGAGGTCCTCGGTGGTGATGTAGTTGAGCATCTCGAAGATGGACATTGCCTCTCCCTCGGGCCTGAAGGGGAACTTTCCGAGTGCCAGCTCCATCAGGGTCAGCCCAAGGGACCAGACATCTGACTTGACAGTGTAGCTGCTTCCCTTCATTCTCTCGGGCGACATGTACGACGCCGTGCCCACAAAGGTGTCGGCAATCGAGTTGATCATCTCCTTCGAGATGCCAAAATCGCAGATCTTGATGAAGCCGGAGGAGTTGAGGAGAATGTTTGATGGCTTGATGTCTCTGTGCATCACTCTCATGTCCTCGTACAGGTAGATGAGGCCCTGGAGCACCGATGTGGTGATGCGGCCGATGACGTTTATCGGGATTGGGCCGTGCTTGCGGTAGATGTTGTCGAATGACCCGAGGTCCATGAACTCCAGGCACATCTGAATGCCGTTGTTCTTGGGGAATGCGCCATAGAACGACACAATATAGGGGGAGTTGCACTCGTGGAGGATCTGCAGCTCCTTAAGCACCTGCTGGCGGATATTGGCATCTGCTCTGATAATCTACACGCACTTGCGGATGGGGAAGAGCGAAGGGGCAGGCAGACAAGCAAGCTGTGAGTGAGCGAGGCGGAGCAGATATGCTGTCGTGCACGTATCAGCCAAGAGCAAGATAAAACAAAACATAGCAACGCAACGCAACGCAGACATTCGGCTACTGCACATGTCCACAGGCAACACACAGCAAGCACATAGGCATGTGGATGGCATTCTCTCTACCTTCATGGCCATGACAGTCTGCGTGGGCTTGTGCATGACCTTCATGACAGCACCTCCGGCGCCTTCGCCCATCGACTTGACCTGGACCAAGTCCTCCTCGCGCAGGTCCAGCCTGAATTCGACGCCAATTTCCAGTGGGTAAATAGACTCGGGGCCGCCAGCGCCAGCGAGGATATTCCCAGCCTCCGCCCCGTCATCCGGAGTGGAAACAGGACCGCCCAGACCGCTGACGTTGGAGGGAGCCGGGGTGTCTGCGACGGCCAGGGCAAGGTTTTTGAAGTTGCGCTTCTTGCGCAGCGCCGACTTCATCATATTTGCTGTCTGCGGGCCTCTGCGTCTGCTGCTCTGCTTCTATGTGTTTGCTTGGATGCGAAAGGGCTTCTTGGCAAAAAGGGCTTCTTGGCAAAAGGGCTTCCTGGCGAAAGGGGCGGCCTGAGATGAGGAAGTGCTGAATTAAAATAAAATAAAAAACAACCGTGCTACAAGGAATAAGATAGAGAGAGTCTAGTAAACTACAGGTAACAAGGAGAAGCAGAAAGCAGCAAGGTTTTTGGTGCACACTGGGGGTTTTGATGGCTTCTTTTCCTTTGCAGAGGGACAAGCGAGAGCGGCGGTCCGAGACCCGACGCTCACACAAAGGCAGACAGACAGCCGCCATACTACACGTGTATGCGAGGGGATTACACGCTCTGCGTGCTTAAAGGATCAAACACCATGCAAAATAAACAAGGAGGGGCAACGCTGGCGGCGATCCCTCTTTTCCCCATGCGACGCTGCCGCTCAGCGCTGAAACAGGATGCGGCATGCGCTGACATTAATAGGGCAGCAGACAAACAGCCTGCGCTTTGTATTTTGCATATGTACACAACAGAATAAGGCCCAAAAGCTAACATAAAGGCGTGGGGAGGAGTGTCATTAGAGGTTTGAACGGCCCGAGAGCAAGGAGAGCCCAGAGAGACGCAGCCAAAGGTGGTGGTTTCGTTTTATTAGCACCCAGCATCGCTCCGCTTTCTCCTCATCGCCCTCAGCAAGCAGCAGTCGCAATCGCCGGCGCTACACCACGAGCATCATGGCCAGGGCACCGACCACAGCAGCAGCCAGGCTGCCTGTGGACAGCATGACGCTGGCTGCAGACGATGACTTTGTTGTTGTTGCTGCTGCTGCCGAGGCAGAGGCTGTCGATGACGAGCCAGCGGCACCACTGCTTGCAGCAGAGCCGTTGTGTGCGATGTCGTTCAGCGAGTAGCTGCTGCTGGAGGAGGAAGATGACGACGACGACGACGACGACGCTCCAGCAGTGTTACCATCTACATGTGTGGAAGAAGAGCCGGTGGGAAGTGGCGTTTGGGCAGCACTCGAATGGGTGGACATGTTAGTGGGGGCAAATGCTGCTGTTGTGGCAGTACTGACAGTGGTGGTGGTGGTGGCTGGTGTGGAGCTGTCAGCAGTAGTTGTGGCAGTTGTGGCAGTTGTGGCAGCAGTAGTAGTAGTGACTTGTTGTTCTTGCTGTTGCTCTTGCTTTTGCTCTTGCTTTTGCTGCTCTTGTTGCTCCTGCTGTGCTGCATTGTTATCATGCTTATCATCGTTACCTTGCTGGGTTACGGCTGACGACGACGACTGGGGATTCGAAGCGGGAGCCGGGGCAGTCGTAGAGGCGGGGCTTGTCGCCGGCGGTGCCGACGAGGTGGGCTGCTCCGACGTCATACGGGGGGCCACAGCCAGCTGCACGGGCGGGGCACTGCTGACCACGGCCTGCTGCTGCTGAGGACTTGCCACTGGAGCAGCAGTAGTGGCAGGTGCAGGCGCAGGAGCCGACGAAGTAGGCGCGGCCGCGGCATTATTAGCTACAGGCACAGCGGCCTGGGATGGCGCGGGAGCCGCAACGGGAGCCGCGGGGGCAGGCACCTTGGACCCATCAAATGAGCCACCGGAGCTCGCCGGGTTGCTCCAAATCCCCGCGCAATTCTTGTTGTCAACAGGGGCCCAGGTGGCCGGGCCAATGCCATCGTCGATATTGAAGAGCTTGCCAAATGCCGGCTTGCTCAAATCCAGGCCCTTGCCGCCGGTGTCGACGGCCAGGACGTAGACGAACTTGGAGTCGTCGTTGGCGTTCGACACCTTGATGCACTGGCCACAGTCCGTGGTCGTGCTCATGGTCTGCACGGCTGTGATGCGCGAGAGGTCCAGCTCCGCATAGGCCATGCCGCACGAGGGCGGGTTGAATTTGAGCATGTCCAGCGGGATGGACTGGTAGTCGTGGTACGAGATTCTGCCTGAACCGGTCAGGCTTCCAGCCGCAAGACTCGCAAAGAGCACGGAGAGCAGGGCAAGGAAGTGCGCGAGGTTAGACACCATGTTGTGTTTTTCAAAAGCTGGGGTCGTGAGATGTAGAGGGTCCCCAGGAGTTTGGAGACAAGTTCGTTATAAGAAAAGCGGGCGGCGGATTCGTCAGGCTTGGCCTTGTTGTTCGGAACAAGAAGGCGCAAGACAGGGGAGGCTTCAGGACTCGTTAAATAAGAAAAAAAGAAAGGGGGCTGCGAGGAAGAAAGGAGACTTGCCGAGCAGCACAAAAAGAAGCGCGTCTTATGAACTCGAAGCCGTCAGCGGGGCAGGATGCGAGCAGACTGATCAGCAGCAGCAGGAGCAACCGGTCCCAATGGTTTCGTTTGGCCAAAACGCAAAGAGTGCGCAAAATGCGGGAGATCTTCCGCCCCAAGACTGGTTTTATATCACCTGCGTTCGGCTACGCGGGCGAGCGAGTGTGAAAAGACTGGAGAATAGGCTGCTGCGGCTTGCAGAGTGAAACGCGTTGGCCTGTTGTTGCTGTTCCAGGCTGGGCTGAGCGCGAAGGCAAAATGTGTATTTTCGCAAGAGAGGCAGCAGCAGTGTGCTATTGTGTAAGAGTGCTGAGGGAGGCAGAAGCGGTGCCCTTCGCGCCTGCGAGGGAGCGGCTGCGGCTGTATTTAAACCAGCTGCTGCGCCAGGAGACCCAAGGGCTTAGCCTGGCGGCACGTATGCGCGTGCCTGTCCACGCCTGGGTGGAACACGAAGAGAGCGCCATCGTCGCATGTGCGGCGCAAAGGGAGCAGAGTGTGCCCGCTCTCATATGCCATTGCTGTGCTGCTGAATATGACCAACGCAGTCAGCCCCCCCAGGGACTTCTTGGTTCCTTGCGCATTGTGGAGATGCGGCCCCGTCCAGCCAATCGCCGCATTGGGGATAGGCCCATTGTGGAGTGAGAAAAATGCGAGGCGCGCCTTGGGCGGACTATGAGCGAGCCCTGTGGTTCGCTGCTGCAGTGCCTTGAAATGGGCCGAACCAGACATATCCCCAATATCGCCATCGAGCGAGGGCGTCTGCGTGGTGGGTGCGTCGCTCGCGCTGTTCTCAGTGGAAGCACAGCAGCGTCTTTTGAAAATCACGATCGCACCGCTTATCTCCCTCATTGCGCTGCACCTGGTCGCCAGCCCTGAATGGCGCAGAGAGCGCGTCTCATGCGGAGTGCGCTACATGCATCATCGACATCGCTGTTCCCACCCGCGCTGCTCACAGTGCACAGCGAACATGCACAAGGGGACACGCCATCCATGTGCAAAGACGTGTACATTACTTATCCCACGCTCACCTCTCTCTGCCCGCGTGCCTGTCCGCTGCCCGCTGGCTGCGGCGGGGCTACGTACTGCCGGTTTGGCACTCTGACCGGGGCGCCAGGCAGCGATCCGCCCGCTCCTACTGCGACTCAACAGGACGTGGCTTTTGGGGACGGGGGCCGTAGCTGCTTGATCCGCCACCGTGTCCGCTGCCCAGTCGCGTGAACCAGTCGCCAATTTGGAGTGCCTTTCTGCAAAGAAAGGAGCCACATCTTGGGGCTGGCTGTCGCACAACCTAAACGGGCTGAAGGTGAGACAGCGCGGCCACTACACCGTGTACCCGCTATCCCTAACCCTCACTCTTCCCTGCGCCGGGCCGTATAGTGCGCACGCCGCGCAGCATCTGGCCAGTCGATGATACTGGCTGTGGATTTCCTTTTTTGCCCGGTAACACGCCGAGGCGTGCCTGGGGCTTGCGGCTGCTGCGTCGAGAGCTGAGCCAAAATGTATTTTGCTAACAACAGCAGCAGCTACGAAATATGTCTTGTTTTGTCACTTACCACGCTAGTCTCGCGACAATGCTTCTTGGATAGCAGCGCACAATCATCTTGCGCACCTCCTCGCAGGCAACCAGCGCCATTGCAAATGGGATGGGGATGAAGAAGAACTCAAGCGGTATCTTCCCTGTGAGAAACACCGAGTTGAACCAGTGGATCTCGTTGACAAACAGGGCCACCACAATCGAAATGGGGACAGCAGCAAGCAGCTGCAGGTTCCGCTTGGGCCCCCAGAAGGGGTTCTGCTGAGCAACGCTAAGCGTCCGCGTCCTGGCCACAAACATGTTGCCCCACTGCATAATAACCAGAGTGATAAAGTGCACGCTTCCCGCCACATTCACGATCTGCGCCAGCTCGTCCTTGGTCTTGCCCATGTACCCGTCCGTCCACTTGTTGAACGCCAGAAACACGTGGCGGGGCTCAATGCCGCCGCGCAAATAAATGCACAGAAAGAACATGAAGTGGCCCGTCAGCGTCTGTATCAGGCCGATGAATCCGTATGCCTGCAGGAAGAACCTCGCATTGACCAGCCCCTCCTTCTTGGGGTTGCGCGGCGGGTGCAAGAGAATGTCGTTCTCAGGCTCCTCGTCGATCAGCTTCACAGACGCCCAGACATCCGTGATCGTATTGATCACAAGCATCAGAAACGTCGACAGTGGGATTGGCAAGCCCAGGACGACATTCAGGAATGACGGCACAATCTCGCTCAGGTTGGTCACCGGCAGCAGGTAAATGATGACCTTTTGGAGATTGGCAAACACAAGGCGGCCGCACTCGATGGCCACCACAATGGACGAGAAATTGTTGTCCAGGAGCACCATCTCGGCCACTTCCTTGGCCACCTCAGACCCGTTGCCCATCGCCACGCCCACATGGGCTGCTCGCATGGCTGGCAAGTCGTTGACATCATCACCCGTCACTGCCACGTAGTTCTCGCGCACACGGAGCTCCTCGACGATCTGGAGCTTCTGCTCGGGCGTGATGCGTGCAAACACGATCTCCTCGTACGTGGCGATGGCGTCCCAGTGCTCGGACTGCAGACCAACCAGCTCGGGCCCCGACACCACCAAGGAGTGGCGGCACTTGCACTCGGGCGAGCCACTGGCGCTAGAGCTGATTCGGCCCACAGTGGTAAGAGAATGCTCTCCGCTGTCTGCGCTGTTCACATGATGTAGCTGGCTCGAGTGCGCGCTCAGCGAGGTCGAGTAGCAGGAGCACTCGAGCAAGCCGGTGGCTGTTGTTGACGGCGACTCCCTATGCCACCCGCCGAGCTTCCTCACGCCGTCCTTCACCTTCATCCTGCCCCTGCCCTGGCTGGAGCTACTGAAGCTGCTGCTGATCACACGCTTCTCGCTGCTGATCAGGGACTCGGCACGAGCCAGCACATCGCCGATGTGGTCGATCACCGTGCCTGTAATGATTCGGCACTGGCGAGCGACATACGCGGCGGTCGGCGCATAGTCGCCGGTCACCATGAACACACGTATTCCCGCGCCTCTGAACGTGTCCACCACACCCGGAATCTCCTCCCTGGGCGGATCAACCATCCCCACTATACCGACAATGCACAGGTGATCAATGGACTCCGTAGCCGCCGCATAGAGTTTAGCGGGGCTATCCTCGATCCCCACAAACGGATTATCCTTGCTCTCAAAGTCGCGGCGACACAGAAGCAGCACACGGCTGCCTTCCTGCGCCCATCTCAGCTGAATCTCCTCCAGCCTTGCGCGCATCTCGCGGCCAAAGGGAAACAGCTTGCCCTGGGAGTCCTGGATCTGCGTGCAGCGACGGTACAGCTGCTCGGGCGCTCCCTTGATCAGCATAAATGGGCTGGGATCGGCGGAGCTGGGCTCTTTGCAGATCGAGAGCATCCACCGGTTGCGCAGACTGAATGGAATGGTGTAGAGAACGGAGTAGTCGTGCTGTGCCTCCTGGGTGGGCCGCAGGTGCTCGGCCAGGCGGAGCAGCGCAGAATCAGTGGCATCTCCCGTGACTACCCGCTCGTTGATCGACAGGTGCAGGGAGGATGCATCGAACGACGCATCGTTGCACAGCGTCGATGTCTCATACAGCCGCTTGATAGCTGCGGGCAGTCTCTCGCTGCTCTCGCGGCCAGCACCGCTGCCAGAGCAGCTGACCAGCTCATTGAACGACACCTCCTTGTCCGAAAACGCCGCACGCACGGCAACCATCCGGCGCTGTGTCATCGTTCCTGTCTTCTCGCAGCAAATGACGTTGACCGAGCCCAGGGTCTCCACCGTGGTCAAATTCTTGATAAGCACGTTGTGTCTCTGCATTCGCTTGGCAATGGCCGTCAGCGCCAGCGTAAGCGAGATGGGCAGGCTGCCTGGAACAAAGGTGACAAGGACACCCACGCCGTTGGCCAGCGCATCCGACACGGACATGAATCCAGGAAACGACGTGCGCAGCCAGACCGCCCACAGGATAATGAAAATGCCGCCGACAACAAGGGACAGCGTGGTGAGACCGTTGACCAGGCGGTGGACTTCGATCTGCAGGATCGTGCGCTCGGGCTTCTTCCTCTGCGTCAGCCTGTTGATCCTCCCCAGGACCGTACGGTCGCCGGTGGCCACCACCACACCCGTGCACTGGCCCTGGGTGACGTTGATTCCCATCATCGCCATGTTGCGTGTCTCCAAATAGTTGGCGTTTGTGTAGCTGACCGTGCCGATTGTGGGGTCTGGGATGCCCGTCAGGATGGACCGGTCGAACATCAGGTCCTGCGACACCTCCACAAGCCGCATGTCCGCAGGCACCTTGTCTCCCACATGCAGGCGCACGATATCGCCTGGGACCAAGTCGGCCGGCGGTAGCTTTGCAGCGACGCCGTCTCTCAGCGCGAGCGTCTCGGTGGGCAGCATGTTGGTTATGGAATCCATGGCCCGCGACGTGATCCACTCCTGCCACGCGTTGAACGCAGCCTGGATGCAAATGACAAGGATAATGACGATTGCCATGGCCATGTTTCCCGGTTGTGGCGGGTTGCCAATGGGCTTCCAGCAGAGCCAGAAGACCACCATTGCGAGCCACAAGAACCGATTGAACCCGCCAAAGAACCAGCTCACCACTCGCTGTGGGATTCTCCTCGACGCCGGGCTGAACACATTCCTGCCGTGTCTCTCCGCACGCCTCTCGACCGCCGCAGCCTCAAGCCCTCTCAGGGGCTGTGGGATTCTCCTCGACGCCGGGCTGAACACATTCCTGCCGTGTCTCTCCGCACGCCTCTCGACCGCCGCAGCCTCGAGCCCTCTCAGGGGCGATGTGTTGAACCTGGTGTAAACCTCGTTGACCGTGTCCATGTGGAATCTGAGGTTGCGCAGCTGCTCGGCGATCTTGATCATCGCCACGTCCCTCTGGTGCTCATACGTTTGCCGCTGCTGGTGGGCCGAGCGCAGGGGGATGAGCTCGTTGAGCAGCTCGCGCCACCTGGGCGAGCGCAGGAACGCCTGGAGCGTTTGGCGGCGCTGGGTAGTGCGCTCTTGCGTCTCGCTGAGCTGGATGCTCAGCGTGCGGAATTCAGCCGCCAGATGCAAGTTACTCCGACATAGCGTGGCGTGCTGGGAGAGCTGCGGCGGTCTTGAATCGGCGATTTGAATCTCCATGGCTAGTCAGGATAGACTGCTCAACTATATGCATTCGCTGGATCCGAGGAAATATAAGGAAGGCTGCGGCAGTTGGGCGAGTTGCTGCTGATATTCACAAGTTGGCTATTTGGTCTGGCGCGTTTCCCTGGACAGACTTGAGCACTGCTGTTGCTTATGTATCCGTGCACGCAGAGAATAAGGGAGGTTGCTGCAGAGCGAGAGACGGAGGAAAATGGAGCCAAGTAGATAAGAAAAGGGCGCGCTACGTGTAGCTTGAGCTGATAGTATTATAGAAAAAGAATACTTGACAGGCAGCAGTACGTGACGAGAGCGATCTGGAACCTCCTTTGCCTTGCACAGCTTGGATGGTAGAACAGAAAATTTTGTTCCTATAGAAGCGCAGGAAGGCTAGACAGCCGAGTGCTGCTGTTACTCAGACTCGTCAAGATTGGGGGAGGAGAATGTACTACAAGGAAAAGACGGAGAAAGAAGTGAAAGGCTGCACTGCAATGCCAGATACTTGACATGAAAGCCGGTCCGCTAGTATGTTTATACCCGCCGCATGAGTGCACCGGAGAAGTGATATGCAGCGGGACACGAAGGAGAACTGGCTGATCCTCCCTCGCCAGCAAGCAAGACAGGCGCACAGAGCCAGGTGTTTTTCTTTCTCTGCTCTTCGGCTGCGCCTTGTCACCCAATAATATCGGCTCAAAAACAGCCTGAAGCCTACACATAGAGGCTGCTGATTGTGTGTGTCCATCTCTGGGCGAGAGAAATAGCAGCACATCTTGGCAGCTGAGACGGATTGCTACGCTGCTCTTTCTGTTGGAACATTCTGAACAAGCGTATTGGGTCTGAGCTGCAAAAGAGCGCAAAGCCAGTCTTGAACTCGGCCATCTCGTCACCCAGAACATGTAGTGCTCGTGGCAAGAGCAATAGAGTTTGGCGCAGGCTTGTTTTGCTGCAGGCATCAAGCTTCTCAGGTCATCAAGCTTCTCAGGTCATCTTCTATGCAACGTTTACTTGATCCAGCAGCGCAAGTAACATGAACGAGAAATGCACGGTGACGTCAGTCAGCCGTTGGCAGAATTGCATATGCCACCCACCACAGCCAGCTTTGGAGTTCGCAATCTCGCTGTACTGGAAAAATAACTCCTCTGTGGCCGTGCAAGCGGTGGTGTGGGTCTCGGGATTGAGTGGCTGAGCCGTATGGCATATGCACATATAACGAGCCATGTGGCTCTTGATTATTGCCTGGAGCTCATGTGGATCCCTTTTAGCTGTTAATCAGCCTGCCAATATTGCCAGCATTTGCGTGTGTATGTGTGGGGAGCCTGTGAGCCTGGCTGGGCACGAGCGCTGCTTGCCAAAGCAATAATTCTGGAAGCAGCCATTCATATTGAAGACACATGTGTGCGTAATACTTGGCAAAATGCAAAAAGACAGCATATGCGGTGACGCCAGGCCGTTCTCTGCGCTAAGAAACGCTGTGTAGGGAGCGGTCGTGGTGCTCGTCTCTCGTGCAGCCATTTATTGGCCTTTAATATCATCAAAGCCACTACAAGAGAGCGTGGCTTGATCCCTGGCCTCCAGGAAAGCCGATGCCACCCTGCTAGCTACACGGCCCCTCCAAATATTGCGGCTTGCCCGCTTGTGCGCTGTCCCTCTCTCCACGTTTCATTCTCTCGACAGCGAAATGAAATTAGATGAAGTGGTTGCTTTCTCGCCAAGCGAGGAGGCGGCAAGAATGGACATATTGCTCTGGGCAAAGGATGGTGGTGCTGGAGCAACGCTGTGCTACGCGACGCATAAAGAAATGGTCCACAGCATTCCGGGCAGTAGTCGAAAACGCCCCTCACAGGCGTCTCTCCGCACGCCGAGCTCCATTGTCTGTGGCAAGTCGCCAAACCCTCTCCCCCCTCACCTCTCCCGGCCGACATTATTATTTATTATTATTATTTGTCTATGATCCCAGCTATTATTATTCTATTATTATTCTGTTATTGTCGCCGCTGACAACCCCCACCACCACTCACGCTTTTCTTTTCTATATTTGCTGCTTTTGTCCAATTCGTGCTCGCACTTGCTATCTCCGCTACTGCCGCGACGACCGGGGGGTTCTTGCTGCATTACCGGTGCCCGAAACCGCACGCGCAAATACTAAACTGAATTTCAGCCGTAGCCTCGCTCCGTCTGATTTTAATATTCCCATATATATATATTGCTTTTCGTGCACTTGCGCACACTCGTTGGACGCAAGAATGGGGAATGACAGGAGAGGCGAGATGGCACTGCGAGCGGCGCTGCTCAACCCAAAGGCCACGTCGACAGAGTAAGGCTGCTAATGCTGCTGCTGAAGCTATTGACAGTTCTCATTCTTTCTCCATTCTATCTGCTTTTGCTGCACCGAAGCAAGCCATGCAACGGGAAGGCGGGGCCAAGTGACCCTCCTGTGCGGGTGATTGATAGATGCAGTACCCATCGCCTCCCCGGCAGGACACTCTAACGTGATCCACCATATGACAGCCCATCTAAAAATACAAGCCAGCTGCGTGTATCTTGGAGCTGTGTAGGATCAGAACTACGCTGCAGACCGCCGACAAAGGCCGAAGAGCCGTCTCTGGACAGCCCAATCCCTTGCCACAGCGGCTAACCACTCCGCTACAGTCGCACCTAGCGCCCCCACCGATCAACACCAGCTCCACCAGCAACAGCGCGGCAGCCAGCAACACAGCATACGCATCTTCCGCTCCGTCGAACTGGGGGTATCACCACCAGCTGCACAACCTTAGCCAGCCGCAGACACCAAGCACCTACACCCCCAACATAGCATCGGCGCAGTCCAGTCCCGGTGTCAACCCAGGTATTGCAAGCCGTCTTGCAGGAAGCAGAGAATACTCCGGTGCGAGTGGCGGCGGTCCATCCTCCTATGCTCTTAGCGCCAGACAGCAGGCGTTTGACCAGCAATATACGGGTGTGCCGCGCATGCACTCCATGGATATTGCGCCGACATCCGCGCCTCCAGTCTACAACAGCCGGCAGGACGAATACACGGGCCGCATGGCCACCCGGGCCAGCATGGCAGTCGATGGTACGCGCGATTCCAATCAGCAGCAGCAGCAGCAGCAGCCAGCATACGAAACCCCGCACCTGCAGTCCATCTCGGAGTCGGCTGAACTCGATGAGTCCAACAACGGACACAAGCAGCACAAAGTACGGCGGAACATCCTGGGCGGGTTCAAGCGAGTGGCCAAGGCAGTGAAAACCGCCGCATCAACTAGCTTCGAGGCCAACCGCAGGGACGGCACCGATAGTTTCAGCTCCACATACAGCAACCATTCCAACGACGCCGCCACCTATGCGGCTGACCCGGTGCCTGCTGCGCCCAGACAGGCCACCACGTCACAGTTTTCGCTGTACCCCGTGCGCAGCAGAGACAGCCAGACCCTGAACCCCAGCCCGGGCTCCCCCGCATTTGCTGCTACTCCGACCAGCCCCGCAAACCAGACCACTTCAGCACCACAGCATGAACCCAGGGATAAGCAGCAGCAGCCGACGCCCCCGCAGATGGAGGGGTCCAGAGTACATGCACAGAGCATCGACCTGGCAAGAGCACTCGCAGAGGAGCCTCCTGTGCACGTGCAGCGGAAACACAGCCTGCTATCGTCTGGCTCTCTGGCAGGCAGTGGGCGCAAGTCGCCGCAGGAGCAGCCAGGCGTGTCCCGCAAGTATTCCCTGTTCAGGATGACGCCCAGCCGTCGCTTGTCGCGCAGATCGTCGTCACGGCACTCGCCTTCTTCCAGCAATACCAGTGCCGTTGCTGCCAGTTCAACCTCGCCATCAGGAGCAGGGCTACGTAGCCATGGGTCATGCGACCTCAGCGTTGCCGATCGCTCACGCAGCAGCTCCACGCAAACAGCCAACATCCAGACTGCCAGGAGCGTCGACTCAATCGCTAATCCAGCTCCTGTGCAAACCACATTGCCCGGGACACCAGCTGAAATGTATCCTCCAATGAGGGCACGGTCCATCACATCGCCGACAGATCCGTCGTTCGCATTAATGTCACAACTGACACAATCGCCACCTGCGATGGCAGCGTCTTCCAAGGCCACAGGTGGTCGTGGGCGTCCGATGCTGCCGCCGCTATCGCTGGGTGCCGCCAGCAGCTCCTTGGATAGCCGGACTGTGCTGCTGCAGCAGCTGGAGACGCCGCTGCAGGCTCCTGGCTCAGCGAGGCTGGAGAGGCTCGACCTGGCCATCCCCGGCTCGCCCCTGTTTGAAGCGTTCCCGCGCGGGTCAGTGGGCCTCAATGCGGGCGAGAAGATTCGGCGCGCGACTGCAGAGAACCTGGCGCACCATCCAGGTGCCGGCGCACCTCTGATGTCCGCAACGACTACCGACTCTGTGACTCCTGTCACTGCAACAAACTACATTTCTGTGATATCATCGCCTACCGAAGCTACTGCCCAGGGCGTGCTTGTCGCTACGCCGCTGATGCAGAGTGCGGCTTTGCCTGATGAGCAGAAGGAGGAGGGTGACCACTCAGCGCCTAGAAGCGCTGCAGAGTCTCTGCACCTGTCGTCGTCGTCGTCGGATGTGATGATTGACCCGCAGTACCATAGCGTGGTTATGAACTCTGATAGACTGAAGCTCTATTTACAGCAGGTGGCGGACAAGGAGGAGGCTGCAGAGATTACCACGATGATCCACGACCTCGAGTCCAAGGAAAGCGTAGACAAAGGGGAAAAGCAGGCGGAGGAAGAGGGAGATGCGGAGAATGTGAGCTTGCACCAAGCATTGGAGGTTGGCGCCAAGGATACCGACACGGAGGATAATGTGAGCCTGCAGCAGATACTGGACAGCGGGCCAGAGACCGCGTACGCTGCAGCGGCAGGAGGCAGCACCGCCAAAGAGAAGGTGCCGCAATACCAGGCACTGGGCAACGATAGCGGCGTGCATGTGGGCAACCAGAGGCTTGGGCTGAGCGGCATGGTCTCAGCAGCCGGCAAGCACACCGACGGTCGCCAGCAGCAGCCAGCTGGCCGCTACTACGAAAACGAGGGCGACCGCTTATCGGCAAGCGTCATGGCATCCTCCATGAACAACAGCTCCAGTGTCAGCCAGGCGTCGCTGCCAACCGTAGATACGCCCGGCATGGGATCGCCTACAGGCCCGTCGTTTTCGTTCAACCACAGCAGATACTCGCTGATCAACCAGGACGGGTCGCTCAACCTAGCGAACTTCCAATTCGAGCAGCTCGAGGGGTACCAGGAGCAGTTCTCCTACTCAGGGTCCTCGTCATTCAATACCGACTCGCCATCGCACAGAAGCGACGGCAGATCGAGCGCCAGCTATCACCACCACCATCGGCAGGGAAGAAAGCACCGTGATGGCGGCCGCTTCTGGGGGTCATCAACCTCGACTGACGCCCGCAACCGCAGCAACTCGCCAGTTGGCAGGGCGCCAAGACCGGCTGCCGCTGCCATGAGTGTCGTCGACATACATGCACCGCTGAGCCTGTCGTCTCTAGCAATCAACACGGAGCAGAACCCGCGGCACTCGAAGCTCATGCGTAGGGTAAGGAAGCAGAACCATAGTCCGCAAAGACCGAGTATGGATAGCCTGTCGAGCGCTAGCGGCCCGTACCAGCAGCCCTCGCAGCCTGTTGGGCAGCAGCTGGTTCAAGCCGGGAGTAATGGCGGCGAGATGGGTGGCCAGCACACCAGCCGGCCAACCAACCTCTATGGCGGCAGTCCCAAGCCCACCAGCATTGGGGTACCTGGTGTCCAGCACATGTCCGAGAACCATGCCCCCACTGGCAGCACCTCAACGCCGCCACCGCCGCAGCAGCCGACATCAGCACCATACCACTACCAGCAGCCACAGCAGCAGCATCACTTGCCGTCGTTTTCTTTCCATCCAAGCCAAGGCACGGCACCAAGCGACGTAAGCAGCATCAGAAGCAGCCAAAGCGGGCTGCCCGGCATGCTGCACCCAAACCCGCCATTCATGTATCCGCGCGCGTCCGGCGAGCTCCAGCTACGCGGCAGCAGTAAGGGTGGGTCCATGAATTCTGGACGCAGTCGGTTGATGCAGGGTCTTCCTAGCGGCCGCGTACCATTCGACGAGGTGTACAGCAATAGCGTGGCATCGATGACGATGGCTCAGGCGCTCACTTTGGAGGAGCCAACGACAATCATGGGCATGTCGGCGCCCAGAAGGCGCGGACTGCACAAGCGATCAGCGAGCGCACTGACCGACACTGAGCTGGACGATATTATGATTCATGCGGTGGAGACCTGCCACTCGATCCAGACAGCCATTCGAATCCAGCAGACCACGCCATCTGGGCTGGGCGCCTGGGTCAACAGCATGCTCAACATCCGCGTGAACAGCCCAGATGCGGATATCCCTTCGCTGGCGGGCTTGGCTGAGGGCAGGAATGCGTCTGCCGCTGGTCGTGTGGGGGGCTACGAAACGCAGGCAGCTGGCTCGCAGTCGTCGGCAGCGTCCAAGCGTAGCGCAAGGCAGCAGCCGTACCTGCAGGAGAGCATGTCGAGCAGCGACCGCCAGGAGTTTGCCTCACTTAGGGAGTCCTCGCCCTCGTCCGCCAGGTCCATGATGGACGCGAGTGCGCCGCCGTTTGCTTCGTCGCCGCCCACTCTGCCGCCCAGACCAAAGCCAGAACAAGCAGCAGTCGCTGGTAGGAGGAACATTTCTGCGGCAGAATCGCTCCCTCCAGCCCCCTCGGTGCGTCATGCAGCACCACTGCTAATGCGCCCAGAAAGCCCCAAGCCCCCCACTGGCGCTGCCGCCTCGTACCATGGTGGCAGCCGCCCGGAATCGCCGCTGCCGCTGCCGCCGGAGATCGTCGATCAGCCGACGGTGCTTTCCAGCCGCAACTCGCTCGAGCTGTGGATCGGCGACTCGGAGGCCGAGCAGGACGAGGAGACTCCTGCTGAGCCTTCGGTGGCTGAAGCTACCGCATCGCTTGCTGTCCTGAATACCAATTCCCCCAGACCTCCGCCCCCTGTGCTGCCACATGCTGTCAAGGACTCGTCGCTGCCGCCGCGGTACAGGGAATGCGAGGATGGGAATACGCGCGTGTTGGCTTCTCAGTCGCTGCATGGATCCGGCGCATCGGCTGGTGGACTGCTGCACGACCTCGAGCTGAATGGCAGCCACAGCCACAGCAACCGGGACACCCCAGGAGAGTAGTGCGCCACATTCTCTATGCCTGCATTAGATCTCACATCTAGCCATGTTCCTTCTCCGTATATCCATGTAGCTAGTGCTGTTCCGCTCGTTTATGTGTTTCAGTATTAAAACAGATGTCAAACAGTTGAATCTACTTTTTTTTTTTTGCTACGCCTGGGGAGGTCTGTGCGAGATGGACTTGGCCAGCAGCGGAGCCCTGACCGACGGCTGCGCCCCAGCTGCTGAGGACACGGGTGCAGAGATGTGGTTGCTGAGTACCGACTCAGCCATTGCGATCTGCTGGTCCAGACTCAGCTGCTGCTGCTGGCTGTTCTCGCTGGGCAGCGACTCGAACATGCGCAGGAGCTCGTTCTCGCTGTGCTGCTGCTGCTGCTGCTGAGAGAACTGCTGCGGCGAGGATGCTGGGTGCGACGGCAAGAACGTCTGTGGGCCGACAACGCCCGGCGTGATTCCCATCGCCGTGGCTGCCGCTGCCGCTGTGATGTCGCCCTGGCCGTTGGCTGCAGCGATCCACATGCTCCACAAGTTCGGGTCCACCCAGTGTGGCGCCTTTGTGCGGTCGCCTCCCCCACCAGTAGCTGCTGAGCCAGAGGACGCGCCTGCTTGCTGCTGGGGCAAGGGCATGGCACTGCCACCGCTGTTGAGCGGATCTGCAACCATGCTTATCAGCGAGGTGCTACGGCCAACATACGGCAGCTGTGCATTTGCCATCGATCCACTGCTTGGTTTCGCCTGCTTACCGCTGCCACTGTCCGTGCCATCGGCGAGCGTCCCATGAATCGGCAGCGTCGACAAGAAACCGTCCTCGGGGCTTCCAGGGTGGCTGCGTGGCAGCATAGTGGCGTCGTCATGCGGGTGATCGAAGCTTAAATGGTGCTTCAGCGCATTGGCGTCGCTGAACCCTTGTCCACACATCGGAAGCGGGCACCTGATGATGCTGTTTCCAGGCTGCTGCGCGACCAGCGATGGAGCGTCACCTGCTTGCGTTTGGGGGAACGGGAACGGCTGCATGAACTGCCTGTGGTACCGGGTGCCGATAGGGATGGTCGCTGGGCCCATGTTCTGCGCGAACCCATGTCGCGGCTGCTGCTGCTGCTGCTGGAAGTGCGTCACATCTAGTGGCTGAGGCGTGTATATCTGTTGCTGCTGCTGCTCTTGCTGGAGCACGTGCCAGTCGCGCCGGGATTTGAGGTCCCCTGCGTGGGCTGAGAGCACATACCGTTTCCGCTGCTGCGGCTGCTGCAGTTGCTGCTGAGCCAGATTCGCCTGTAGCGCATGGCCGCCCGAATCATCCTTTGGGATAGATAAAAGACCTAAGGCTGAGAGATCCTGCATCCACGGCGCTGCGCCTTGCTGCTGCTGTAGCTGCTGCTGGGCGTTGCGCTTGGACATCAGTGTGGCGGCTATCTGTGAATGCGCACCTGAATTCGCCGAGTACTGCTGCTGCTGCTGCTGCTGGGTCGACTGCGCTGACTGTGCCGCGCCATCTGTGCTGACTGACAGGATGGAGTCAGCAGCCGATGTCGAGATGCTGGGGTCAGCAGCCTCAGAGACAGCGTCGCTGCTGTTTGCAGCTGGGCCGATGCTTGTGGGCATGGTAGCTAGCGACGACAAGTCAATGGAATCCGACCGCTGGCTGCGTGGATAATGGTACTGGCCATTCCGCGTGTCCTCCATATCAACGTCGCCAGCGCCCTCTGCACTGAGTTTTGCAAAGCCCATGGCCGGTGCTCTGGCAGGTGACCCCTCATTGCCGTTGGCGCTGCTGCCGCCGGCGTTATTAGGCGTCTGGGTATAAAAGGGGCTAAGCATGCTCTGCACCAGCTGCATGTCAAGTGACAAGGAGTCGACGCCCATCTCGCGGAGGTAGTGCGAGGCAAAGGCCTCGGCACCGCCGCTCTCGTCGCCTCTGCTGCTGGGGTTGGCAGCACCCGACGCATTGCTGCCCTGCAAGTTAAAGCTCTGGCTGCCAGCTTGGGCTGCTGCTGCCTGGTTCATGGCTGCCAGCATTACCGAGGCTGCGGCTGCGGCAGATGCAGGCGCCATGGATATGCCTGGAGTTCCGGCGATGGCATCGGCACTGTGCGGGTTACCGAGGAGAGCTTGGGTGAGCTGGTGGGGGTGAGGAGCCGGCTGTTGCTGGTGCTGGTGCTGCTGGGCATTGGCGCTGCTGCTCATATTCAGCGCAAAGTAGGACCCAGCATTGGTGGGCTCGCCGCCCGTGACCGAGATGAGTGCGGGCGCCGACATGAACGACGGCGAGGTGGGATTGAACGCGCCGGGCGTAGCCGAGATACCCGCCTGGAAAAGGAGCGACGAGGGCAGCTGGCGCGACACCGAAGCAGCCGCCTGATCGAGCGTCGTGAGTCCGGCAACGCCAGGCGTAGACACACCTCTGGCATCGCCATACCCAATGGCAGCAGCAATGGCGGCTACCGTAGCCTCGTTAGACGCCGAGACCTCGCCCTCGGGGATAGTGGGCATGGCGCCAACCTGCGAATTCCCTGTCGCGTCCATATTTGCAGCAGCTGCACTGAGAACGTCACTAAGGTTTGCGGAGTTCCAGAAGCTGCTAGACGATGACGGCGAGTCCATTGTTGCTGCTCCCGGGTTGTTCCGACCGCTCTTGACGCGGTACGAGGGCTTGGTAGCGCGGCGAATCGGCCGTGGGTGCTGGGTGGCCATATGCTGGCGGAGCTTGTGCTCGCTAGTGAAGCTCGCCAAGCACTCGACTTCCGTGCACTGTAGAAGGAACCCCGCACTGCCCGCCCCACCGGCCATGTCAGCTGGACTGCCTACGCCCTGTACCGCAACTGCTCCTCCTGGTGGCTGCTGATTGAAGGGTGCTGAGAGCGAGTCCGCCAATCCCAGCGCCGATCCCGCCACCGAGTCGTTCAGGGGCGTGTCGACCATGGGGCTGTGCTCAGCCATGGGCGCGTCGGGCGTGCCGCCGCTCGACCCGCCGCCTTCGTTGCTGTCAGTGGCGCTTCTGCCCGCGGTGCCCATGAGCAGGTGGTTGTCTGACTTGCGCGAGTGGAAGATGTGGTACTCCAGTCCGTTGACGTTCTTGTACTGGTGGTTGCACCCAGCCATTGCGCACCGATAGGGCTTCAGCATTGCACGGCTAATGCCTCCTTTCAGCGCGCCGCCGTCGCCAGCTGGCAGCTGCGCAGACACAGCACATTCAGCAGCCATGTTTGAGGGACCGCTGCCGCTGCCGCCAGCTCCGGAGTGCAGAGATGGTATTAGGTAGGCAATGCTTGGGTGCGCCAGCTTGAGGTGCGAGTTGAGGCTCAGCGAGTCAGCGAACGAGGCATTGCAGGCCTCGGGTGCTGCAGCGCAGCCGTATAGCTTGAGCCCAAGCTTCCGCAGCCTCTGCCGCTGCTCGTCTGTGGGGGAGAACAACACCGAGGCTGACCGCTTCGCGCCTGAGACGACTTGCCCAAACGCAGAGGGACGCAACGAGCCTAGGAGAGCCAATCACAGCGCAGACATGTTACATTCACTTTAGTGAGTATAGGAGACATGCATCGTGGTAGTAATGTGGCAGGTATGCGCTGTGTGCAAATGGTGCATGTATGCTGCTGCTGTGGGCGGTCGAGGAGTAAAATTAACTGCAGCAGCACTATGGCGAGCCATTGCACATTAGCGGCAGTGCGAGCGAGAGCGAATGGAGTAGATGAGCAATTAGAACAATAGGGTAATGATGCGCAGCGCAGATTTTCTGGGGAGAGGGTTAGGTTTTGCCTGCATGCCCGCCCCCGCTCGAGCAAAATGAAATGTGCGCACAAATAAAGGATATCAGGTATAGAAAAGGGACAATTGGCGCAATGTCTGTGCATAGACAGATATAAGCACCCAGTGCGGCCATGAACACGCAAAGCAAGCGACCATTTCCGTTCTTTGGCTAGCAGGGTGCTGCTGCTGCTTCTTACCTTCAACAAAAGTTGCAGAGGCAGGTGACTGCTCAGATGGCATGTATAGCGCGCCAATGCTTTCAGACGATACGCCGACGCCCGACTGCTGCTGCTGCTGCTGCTGCTGGCCAGTTGGTGTCAGCGACTGTGAATGGATGCCCGCCTGGCTGCTGCTCTTGCTGCCTCCGCCGCTGTTCATGCTATTGTCGGCTGGCCCAACAATGGACGCCAACGCCAAACCAGGGTCCGTCTGGATATTTAGGGACGGGGCCTGCAATTGCAGCTGGTGCTGCTGCTCCTGGGACGGTGTGGATGACTGCTGCAATGCCAGTGCTGCCTGCTGGTGCTGCTGGTGCTGCTCAAAGGCAACCAGACCTCCTACGTTTCCAGTGAAATTCGACTGTGCATCGACAATAAAGCTGTGCGGCTGTGCCTTGTTCCCCTGAGCCTGGGGGATATCCTCGGGGATAAGCAGCGCAGCGGCAGTGGCAGAAGTCGCAGGCAGCTCAGTGCTGCCAGCCTTGCCGGCCTTATCAGCACCCTGTCCCGAGGAGCCCTGAGGCCGCGCGCGCTGGGCAGTCTTTCTGCGATTGACCGACTCCGTGACCGAGGCCAAGGTCTCCGTCAAGTCATTCGCCGCAATGGGTCCGCTCTTCTTCTCCTTCTGGTTAATTATGCGCTGGATCTTCCGCCAGCGGTTGCGGCAATGGAGACCCGGGCGACCCTGGAAGAATGTGGCGATCTTTTGCCATTGTGTCCCGAACTCTGCAAACTTCTCCAGCAGCAGCCTGTCTTCCTCCGGCCGCCATTTGCCGCGATCAATCTCGGGGTCCAGGGACTCCCTCCACCGCTTGGCGCACTGGTCGTCTGTCCGCCCCGGAATGCCCTCTGCGACGCGCGACCACTGCGAGGGAAACTGCGCAACGCGCTCGCGCAGAAGCTCGTCCTCCTCTCCGGTCCACGGGCCCTTGTGCAGGGACGGGTCGAGGGAGTGAAACCAGCGCTTTCGGCAGCTCTTGTTCGTGCGGCCAGGCACGAGCATGGCGATCCGCGGCCACGACTCCGTGTTGGGGCCGTACACCTTGACGCCGACCATGAGCAACCGGTCCTCGTCGCGCGTCCACGCGGCTCTGAGCTTTGGGAACGTCAGCTTGGGGTCGCCTTCGTTGTATGACGCCTCGACGTCCTTGAGATACTGGGAGAGGTCCAGCTCGAGCATGGACTCGGCGTCCAGCAGCTTGAGGATCTCAATGGCCTGGTCCTTGGCCATCCTCACCTGCTCCAGCAGGGAGGCGCCGCTGGCCGAGATGTTGGCTGTGCTGCTGTTCACCAGGCTTGTGAGGGCAGGCGGCGGCTGGAACCTCCTTCCATGGGCGGCAGCGGCGGCGGCGGCAGAGGCGGATGATTTAGAGCCCGCACGTGGCCGCGTCGCCCTCAAATTAGATCCCGAGGCCGCGGAGTGCTCGGACACTATGCGCTGCTGCTGCTGCTGCTGCTGCTCTGTTTGGGCGTGCATCTTCCGGAAGGACTTGTTGGGATGGCCGAGTTCTCTGACCTCGTAGTGCTCGTCCTCGTCGGGGCCATCAATTCTGTTGTGCATGGACATCTTGGCGTTCTGTCCAGGGCAGCAGAGTCTACAAAATAGAAATACAGCCGGGTTTGCGTTTGGCAGAAGGGAGGAGTGTGTTTTCAGTGGGAAAAGTGTGAATTGGAGAAAGGATGAGAGCGTGAGATTATACAAAGAGCGGGCTGTCGCGTAGTGCAAAAGGCAGGGAAAAGGGGAATCATGTGGAGAAGAGGAAAGGCGAATGGGAGCTGAATTGAATTGGGTGGATGAATGGGTGGGCGGGTGATGTCCACCCTTGCCGTGCCTTTCTAAATTAACACAATAAGGACGCCTGCTGCTTCTGCTTCTGCTGATGCCTCTGGTGCCTCTGATGCCTGCTGCGGGGGAAGGTGCAATTGGCAGCACAGGCAGCAGCAGCAGAAGCAGGAAAAAGAGGGCTGAGGGACGAGGGGGCACAGCAAAGGACAGCCAGTGAATGGCAGAAACAGAGGACATAGCGCGCCACTACATGACAGCAGCAGCAGCAGCAGCAGCAGCAGCAGTAGCAGGAAACACGTCCCAGCAAAGTGAACAGTGCTGATGCAGCATTGTACACGACTGTACATGTATACAGATCACTCCTTAAACATGATGGCACTTACATGCACATATGTACATGGGTGGGTGGATGGGTGGATGTGGCAATGCGGGAGATCTTCCTACCTGGATTATAGTGCGAAACGAAAGTCGCTGGGAGAGGCTGTAACAAAGTGGGTGGCTGTTTCAGTATTTCGTTTATCCTTGTTTTATTCCGAGCACGACCTGTCTGCGATTAGCTGTCGTGTCTGTCGTGGAATAGAAAAGAGCGACGATCTCGTGTACAAAAGACGCTGTTTCGCTCGCTCGCTCTCTCTGTCCAGGCCCTGGTGTGTATCTAAGTGCGCCAGCAGGTGTGCAGAGGGCGGAGCCAGCAAAGAGGAGAGTAAGGGCGTATGTAGGGTATACAGGAGCTAACAGAAGCGGGTGTGTGCAGGGGGCCTTTTGAGCTACGAGCCAGGTGCAAATGCAATAGTGATCGATATGTGTGCCGCACGTGTAATGCTATGTGAGGATGGGCTCCGTAGTTTTCTGTGTGGATATTTGGCTAAAATACAAGAGATAGAAGGGTGTGTATGTGTGAGAAAAGGAGGGCAACGTACAGCCTCAACAATACTCGGGGATATTTTCTGGTGTAGCAGCCCACAAAGCAAGGAGGTAGAAAGGCGGAAGCACGGAAAGACCCAGTTCCGGAATGTCACCGCGCAAGAGGTAAATCGAGAATGAAGCTACCAGGCAGGCGCGCAAAGCAATTAGAAAGAAGAGTATTAATGGTGCTGGTGTAGAGAGAGAACAAGGAGGGGAGGGGGAGCTGGGAACAAGGCTGCGATGCGACTGACAGGGCAATGTGCGTGAAAGCGTAGGCTTGGCTGCTTGCTCAATAGGAGGGAGAGGAAAAACACCCACGCCGTATTTAGACAGGCCCTGCCGCTCGCCATTGGCCAGACGCTGGGTAGCTTCGCCAGCTTTGCGTGGATGTGCTGTTTTGCGTGTGGCAAGGTCTGGATTTTCTTGTTCCTTTATCTCTTGCAAGCACCACTCCTGCCCCGTCCTCTCCAGCACCACCCACCCGGCGGACCGCGCAATCCACAGAACGGGGGTGGGCCGAGGCGTCGTTTGGGGGCAACAAAAAGGGCAGCGGTTCGCCCAGCCGCTGCGACTGGGCAGATGCGATCCAGCGTCTGGCGGCGGTGGTGCAACATTGGACCACCAGCGGTTCCGAGTGCCGCGGACTGCTGCTGCGCCAGCATCGTCGGAAGACCTGCGCTCGGGCTGCTGCCAGCACCCGGCCTCCCCCGCATGTGCTTGTGCTGCAATGGCTGTGTCTGGGTGGCGGCTTGCTTAAGGGGAAACGCGGGGCTGCGCTGTCCGTCAACCGATGCACCAGGCGCTTCCCAAATGTGTCATCTCGCCTAGACTCTACTGCGCGGCACATGTGCCTGGCCCTGGTATAAATAGCCTCCTGGGTTGCTGCTTGCTGTGGCGGCCATGTAGGCCAGCAGAGGCGTAGACCAGCAGCTTGTGTGCGAGAGGGGGCTGTGGAGTCGATTGGCTCGCCAAGGTAACGTCGGACAAGCCCAAGCACGCTCGCTTCGTCGCTACTCGCTTGTGAAATGCAGCGCGCCCAGAAAACAGCCGCTGCTGCCGCTGCTTTCCCATGCCTCGTTTTTCTCGCCCCCACTTGGGCAAGGGTGCGGGGGCAAGATGACCTGACCGGTATGTGCGGCTGGTGCCAGGCTGCGTTTCTCTTTAGTTGCACGCGCCAACAGTTTTGCCAGCACATACTATTTTCCCCTCTCTATTACCAGCCCCTGCTCCATAGCCAGTCCAAATCCACGCTTTTGTTTAGCTCAGAGGCAGAGTAGGGCATAGGCAGTAACACAGCCGTTTGCTATGTTTAGAAGCAATCCGAGCCGCGCTGCAAAGGCGCCTGCTGCTACTGCGTCCGCTGGCCCTCAAAACGGCGATTATCCGAGTCGGAGGCAGCAGCAGCACGAGGAGTCCAACCGCACGTCGTTCCAGTCCAACCGCTCCTCGTTCCAGTCAAACAGGCTTTTCCGCCTTGCCTCCCACAAAACCACCAGCAGCACCAACACGTCCTCCAAAAACACCGCGTTCTACAGCGCTGAAAGCTACCTCTCCACAAACCACTCCACCTCCTCATTCCACACCGCCGAGCTCCCCCTCGCAGGCGGCAATAACGACAATAACGACAATAACGACAGCGAGCAGTTGACTGCTAATTCGCCACCGCCCCCTACCGATACTCTAAGCCCTCATTTGATTACCCCCGACCCCTCACCACCCGTCCGCGCGGCCGATTCGCAGGTGCCCAGAGCAGCCATCGCAAGCAAATCGAACAGCAAAGCCATGGAGTACCCTACGCATGCCAGCAGCGGCAGCATGAGCTTCCCCACCGAGAGCCCCGATCTGCAGCAGCAACGCGAATTCACCGAGGACGCCGATTTGGTCCACGCCATGGCCCGCCAGTATGTCATTGACGCCGAGGCTGCTGGCTCAGCCTCGCCGTCGCAGAGGTCGCGGAATACCACGGACGCCAGCAAGAACAACCTGGGCAACATGGTCCGCAGCCTCGGTGGCGATGTGACCTCGTCCTCGGAAGACTTCCCGCCCCAGCTGCCGCCCCTCCACCACACTCTGGGCACGGACAATCGTAGCAGCAGCATCAACAACAACGACGACGACAGCGGCTCTAATGCCAACTTTTACATGATGAGAGACAGCCCCCGCGACGCGGCAGCTGCGCAAGCGAATAGCGTTGCCGTGAGCGCGCAACAGCGCTTTAGCGACAGGTCACAGCAGCAGCAGGGACTGGCAGATGCAATGATAAAAGAGAAGCCAAGCACTGACGATGCGAACGCGGAGTACGAGGATAGCATTACGGAGTCAACGGACCTGAACCGCAACATGAGCGAGCGCATACATGACGAGGAGTTTGAGGACGACGCAAACGAAGCTAGGCACTTTGTGCCTGCACGCATGCGCTACCCGCCGCCCAAGTATGAGATCAGGACAGACTCGTCGATTCCCCTGGGCGCCGTGCTCTTCTTGCTTGGATTCCTCATACTCCCACTCTGGTGGGTGGGCATCCTTTTCCCGCGCAAGCAGGACACCGAGGTGGCGAAGACTTGGCGGAAATACAACTCGCTGATGACGCTTCTTTCGCTGCCTCTGCTGGGCTTGTTCCTGGGTCTTGGTGGATGGCAGGCTGCCCACGACGACTAGGCACCGCAGCTGCCTGCGAAGCTCCCCTGTTTCAGCGGTTCTTTTTGTTTTGCCATATGTATAAATCACGTCTACAAAGCCCGCTTGTGTGCCTGGCAAGGGAGGTGGGGCCGCGTGCTGGGCCAGCCTGCATGCTGGGTCCAGGGGGCCAAACCGCATGAAGTAGGAGCCTGCGAGAACAAGCAGCGGCAGGCATGTAATAAGAGCAGTGAATTGCCAGTGCATCTGCTCATTCTCTCTGCCGAGTGGCTTGCTGCCCATGCGCAACAAGGATCCTTCGTATGCAGTCTGGGCATATTTGCCATGGCCAGCCTGCCAATTCTGACGAGAATGCACACATGAGCTCTGGATTTAGATGCGCCGTTGTCGTTCCATTAAAGGCCACTTTGTCCCCCGTCAAAAGCAGGCACGGGAGGCGCGGTTATTCGTGTGCTCGCCTCGTGCCATTTTCTCCTGAGCGAGGCCCCGCACATGCACACAGAAGCGAGACTGACTAATCCGCCGGAGCACATTTATAAAGCGAGAGGTGTCTGGACGCCTGGAAGATGGTGTTTGACCACTTGTTCTCGCTTCTTCGCATCGCTTCATCATCTCGCCATTGTTGCATTCAGCATCTTACGACCCGGCTCCTATTTCTGGCGCACAGACCACTTCAACGCTTACTATCTGGCCTGGTAAGAAGCAGCGCCTGCGCGCATTGAGGATTCCAGCCCGGGTCTCAGCAGGGGACCAGGGAGCTTGGAGAGACTGCCCCCTCATCTACTGCCGCCCAAGAGCAAACTAAATGGCAGCAGTAGCACTGCAGCGCCGTGGCGTACTTGCTGCTGAGCCAAAAAAGACAAACAAACATTGGCTTCTCTGCTTCGTGTCAGCTCCATATTTGGCGCCATCGCTCGCCACTGATCTCGCTCATTGTGAGCCACATGTATGCTCGGGCACTCCGACAGAGACGCTGTGCGAATAGTCGCCTCTGCGCGTATCAGGCAGTAGAGGGCTCCTTCCCTTTTGCGAGGGGTGCTTGCGAGGTTGTATTGGTGGGAAGCTGAGGTGTGCTCGTTTACCGTGAGACCCCCTTCTCCACGCCCCCGAATCCCCTTCAGCCCTCGCCCCACGCCCCAACAGAAGACCCCCCACCAAGGCTCTTCTCTCCTGCCCATCCTCCTGGCCTAGTCTACATCTGCACTAGCCTTATTGACGATTCCTGTCCTTCCCCACACACACTATACTCTAATTTATCACAAACGCACTGCTCTGCTTCTTATTCTGCCTACTTTATTGTGCACCCCTAGGCTACCTTCTGCATTGAGCTACCGCACACGAGAGCACCGCAATGACCGCCAAAAGCACCAGCAGTCAGCAGCTGGACGACGAGTGCACAGGCACGCCGGGCTGCCTCTCCTTCCTTCCGTTCTTCTCGACCATCCGCCGCTGGCTCAGCGCAAGAAAGGCGAGGGGGCGCAGGCCGCCAGCACTCACCGAGAAGACACGCATGACCCTGGCCCTAGCCATTGCCGAGCAGTACGTCCTAGTGTCTCAGGACTGCCCCCTGGACGACGAAGAATGCTCGGGGGCCGAGGACGATGCATCGAACACGATCGCGCCAGCCCAAAGAGGCAGCACCCTGGGATCCACTCTGCTGTTCTCTGCCTCGGAAACCACGGTGTCAAGGCGCCGCACGACGAGGGAGGCAAAACACAGATCGAGGAATACGCTGCTCAACAGAGTGTGGCGTCCGCGCACCGTTAGCAACGGATCGACTATCTGCGGGTCAACCGCTACCAGCAGTGGCAAGCGCTCGGAGGACAACCATGTGCTCGCTGTTGCCTCGCGCGAGAACCCATTGTGCTGCTAAGAAGCGCACGGATATTTGCCTCTCTGGAAGTGTGGAGTGGCGGTTTCCCTCTGCAGCCCAGCCGTCAGTCGCACCTGCATTGCAGTTGGCTTAGGAGCTGAGAGCCGGTCTCTCCCTTGTTCTTCTTAGCCAAGGATTCGACTACACGACCACCCCGGCCACTCCCCAAATATGCCCTACAAAGGCCTAACAATCCCCCCTTTTGCCTATTTTTAACGACTGCCCAAGCACCTGAGCCTCTGTGGCCAGCGCTTCGCCGATCAGACCAGTCCGGATCAGCCATGATCAGATCACAGTCGCTGATCGGTCCACAGCGCATGTGCGCTCTATTTTACACTTGGTTACCGGGCATAGGTTGCTCTACCCTTGAGGCACGCATCCCTTGCTCTCTGTACATAGCCGACACCCCCTGTTTATTCAATGTGCTTCTAACGTCCATGCCAACGCCCCGTCATGACAGCAATTACTAGTTATTTTTTTGGCTATTAGTGTTTATCACGATCTATGTTACTAAAGCCATTTGAAAACACTGAGTGCCGAGTGCGCTATGCAAATGGATCGAAATCCCCCAAGTGAGACGATTTTCCACCAGCATGTGCCTGCGCCCCACCCTGCTTGTTCGGTGGGCTCCTGGGCACTGGCATCAATACTTGCGACGAGGGTCGGTTCTGTCCGAATGACAGGCCGGCGCCCCTATTTGTACTTTGCTGGGCCACCATGGGCTTCATCGCCTGGATCCCAGCGAACGAGTTTACGTTGTAGTTGGGTTTTGCAGCTGGCTGCTGCTGCTGCTGTGGAGGAGGCGGCAGCGCTGCGCCAAATGCAGCTGTGTTGGATGAGATCCTAGTGGCACCCAGCTTGCTATGGGGCTGCTGGAAGTTCGGCGCTGTCCGCAGCCTCGCCGATACTTGCTTTGCGGCCAACGACGAAGACGCTGCATTGCCAGGTAGGGGTTTTGGCGGCGGCACGTATGACCCAAACGACCCAAAATCGTCGTCGTCGTCGTCGCCGTTGTTGCTGGGTGCGGCACCGGCACTTGACCCAGGCCCACTGCTCAAAAAGTCCGTGTCCACGGGGATGCTCTTTCCAAATGCCGGTCCACCGTTTCTTGCTGGCCCTGGCGGCAGCTTGGAATCAAACGACGGCGCGTCCCATTCCCATCCAGACTTTGGAGACGCCGGCGGGGCGACATGTGCCAGGGGGTTCTGCATCGTTGGGTTCTTGGCCTGCTGCTGAGTTGGCGCCAGCGGGTTAGCCAGCGTGCCCTGGCTGCCAGTGCTGCTGCTGCCACCCAAAACAAGCGACGCGAATCCATCAGCACCCGCATCTTGGTTGACTTCCAGTTCGTCGGCCATAAAGTCCCATCCCTCGGCTCCCTGGGCATCGGCATCAGCAGCCCTCTCGCTGCCGCCAATCGTGACTCGGGCAGTCTGGTCCTCGATCTTCCGCACCTCATCCAAATGCTTGGTCTGCTCCTTCTCGACCTTGTCCGCGAGCTTGCTGACTGTCTGCATAAACCGCTTGAACTGGTCCAGCTTGAGCTGCGAGTCAATCGACTGCGCCCACAGCACAGGCAAAATCTCCTTCGCAACCACCTCCTTGTCAACATACTTCAGCCCAATCTCCTCGTACATGACCAGCATCGTCATCATGACTCCCGGCTCGCGCGTCTTGGTCCGCTTCAGCAGCGGCATGAGCTTCTCGACAATCGTGCCCTTGTCCAGCGACTTGAGCATCCCGTGGAGGCAAATGAGGGCCCGGATCTTCAGCGACAAGACACTGGCCTTGCTATACAGCTGCTGCACACGCGGGAACAGCTGGTCCTTCAAATCCGCATAATCAATGGTCTCTGCGATGGTCGGCACAGCCTGCAGCGCCTTATCCTGCACCTGGGCAACAGTACTCGTCAGTGCCGTGTACAGGAGGGGCATCACGTCTACACGGAACACGCTTGTAGGCGCCTTTTTCTGCAGCAGGCCCAGGTTGTCCAAGAGCACAATAGAGGCTTGCGGCGGGTCCAGTATCGAGAACACAGGCTTGAGGCCCGGCAGCGCCAGATCGACAAACTCCTTCGGAGTGAGCTTCTCCACAACAAAGAACACATTGGGCAGCGTAAAGGGCAGAAGCGCGTGGTCGTTGGTTTGGTCGATAAGCGCAGGCAACACCTTTCTGCGCATCACTCTGTCGGGGAACTTTGGCAGCACGCGAGGCAGCCCACGCATGAACGCAATCTTCTGGTCCTGCGGCTGCTCGACAATGGCGTCCAGGTATCTGATCGTGGCCACAAGGACGTTGTCAAAGTACTTGCTGGTCTGGAACTGCGACAGCGTCAGTCGCTGTGCCGGGTTAGCCACCAGCAGCGACCCGACCACTGGCGCCAGATACTCTGGCAGCTTGGAGAGCTTGTCTGGTGCCAGCCGCGCGATCTCTCTGCGATATGCGCCAATGTCGTTTCTGCAGTCCATCGGCGACTGCCCGTCCGAGTGCACAGCAAATGCCAAGCATCCAAGAGAGAACAGATCGCTGGCGCTACTGCAGGTTCCCTCGAGCACAAACTCGGGCGCCAAGAAATCCAGGTTTTGCTGCGTGTGGCTGGGCAGCTGGTAGTCGTGCTCAAAGTTTATCTTGGCAGCATCGCTGGTGCCATCAGCATGGTGTGTGGAGCTGTAATTCAGGTGCTTAGCAAACCCAAATCCACCCAGCTTCCAGTCGCCCTTGGCATTGATCAGGATGCTGGCAGGTACCAGGTTCCCATGCACAATCTTGGCATCGTTGTGTAGGAACTGCAGTCCCTTCGATACCTGCAGCAGCCCCTTCTGGATCTCCAGGTCATCCAGCTCAAACTCCTCGCCATCCACCATACGCCCGCTGCTCGCCCAGTCCGAGCCGCTGCGAGGCCTGTATCTGTTATCCGGGTTAACCAGGTCGTCCAAGCTTGCAATCACTTGCTCGGTAACAAACATCAGCGACCCGCGCGTCTCCTCCAGAGGCTCCACCACCTGCAGGACCGAGGGGTGCCGCAGCCGCGTCAACTGGCTGGCCTCTCCCTTGAGCAGCTCAAGCACCAGGTTTTGCTCCCTTGTCGTGAATAGCTGCCGGTTGATGCCCTGCTCAAAATACCGCTTCTCAAACACCCACACAGTAACCAGCTGCCCGCTACTCCGTCTTGTTGCCTTGAACAAGGACCACAGCCCAGCCTCGCCCAAAGGCGTGCCGCTGAGGTTCACGTCATAGTCGCGCCCAATTTTGCTCTGCACTGCATTTGCAGCTGATGACGCCAGGCCGCGCAATTTGCTAAGGTACGAGTCCATATGGCCTTGCTGGTCTGCGTGTGTATGTATATGTGGAAAGTGTAAATAGAATAAGAAAAGCTGGAGCTTGCCAGGCAGCGGCGCGAAATCAACGAAGAAAAAAAATTAGGAGCAGGGAAAAGAAACAAGGAGGCTCCGTGCGATTCTGACGTCCCCTCTCACACTGCCTCCGCCTTAGGCCTCCAGGGGATTTTATCCTGCCGAGCCCCTTGGTTGGTTTCGCTTGATGTTTATTAGGACAGCTGCATGGCAGTGAAGGCGGGGCTTTAGAGGTTCTCTAGATCGGCGTCCAGGTCGATGTCGTCGTCGTCATCACCCCACCCGCCTGCTTCGTCCTTGGCCTCGCCCAGATTGTCCGCTCCAGTCTTGGCCACACCATCCATTGGGGCTTGAGGTGCGGCAGCTGCAGCAAGGGTCTTGGCACCACCGCTGCTCGCTGGCTCTTTGCCGGCACTGGCAGCGCTGTCTGGCGGAGTGCCCTGCTCCTCGCTCTCTTTCGGCCTGGCAGCATGTGAGCTAGCCTCCACTGCTGCATCGTCATCCAGATCGGAGTCGAGATCAATATCAACATCGCTCTCGCCCCACCCAGCACTGCCGTCATCGTCAGCAGCGCCAGGCCCATCGCTACCAGCGACCAGCTCGTCGCTATTTTCGACTGAGAGAGCAGGGCCAGCGTCGGCAGAGTCCGCAGAGCCCTGGCTCACTGAGCTCAGAGCTGCAGCCTTGCTGCGCTCCACAGCCTCGTTGCCCAGCAGCACCCTATCCAGATGCTCAAACCACTGCTCGACCATCCGCTTAGATGCCATGCACCGATAGAGCCCCGGCACATCGAGGAACGCATAGATCCAGCGAAGCGCCACATCCTCCATCCCGACCTCAGCCACCGTATGCACTGTGCGGCGGAACAGCTCGTGGATCGGCAGCACGCCCTGGATCTGGGGAGCGGGGATCTGCGATCTAAGCAAGTCCTGGCACTCTTCGCGCTGCACCTTGTCTTGCGAGTGCAGCAGCGTGGCTCCAAGCGCCTCGAGCAGCGGCGGGCTAGCCAAGCACGCGGACACGAATCCACGGATCATGATGGCCAAATGCAGCAATGTGCTGTCCAGAATGGCACGTCTGGCCATGGCAAGCTGCTCAGGGGTCGGCACAGAACCAGCATCTGCGTCGGTGTCATCGGCGTCAGGCACCTTCTCGGCAGCCTGGTCATCATCAAGGGGAACGTCTTCAATGCCCCAAGGGTCGTCGTCAGCGTCATCGGCCAGAGCCGGCACATCCTCCTCCACATTGGCAGCCTCAGCGCCTTCGCTCTCGCCAATGGCGTCATCCGTGGGCGCGGCCAGCATTACATAGATGATAGGCTCCATGCAGCGCTCAGCCCATGTGCGGTCCGGATACGACAGCCCAAGCGCAGCCAAGGGCGCAGCCATCGTTGGGTCATCCTGGACCTCCAATAGCAGGGCCTCAAACACACGGGCACCAATATCGGTCGTGAACTGCTCCGGGTTCTTTACCAACGCTGACACGACTCTCTCCGGGCGCTTGTTCCTGACCGCCCACTCAAGCAGGCTGCTCCAGCACTTGCTCACGCCTTCGAGGCTCTCGCTGCTCCACTGCGCAAGCAGCAGAACCAGAGTGTCGATCTGCTCGTCAGCAGCATCTGATTGCGGGTCAGTCACCTCAAGCAGCTGACTCCAAGTCTCGCATCGATCGCCAATGCGCCGTCCGCCATCGTCCGGAACCTGCACGCCCCAGTGCTTGTCGACAAGAAGCCTGAACTGCAGGTAGTCGGACTCGCTGATGCCTCCGAGTGCGGTGTCTCCATCGCGACCGCTTGGAGCGCCGGCAGCAGCGTTGATATTTGCAGCCTCCGATGCCACAGTGTGCAAGCTGCTGTAGTACTTGTTAAGAACCTCCAGTAGCGCCAGCTTGGCCGTGCTGCTCAGCGCCACGCTGTCGGCATCGTACTCCTGAGCATCCAGCAAGCGCTCACGACGGCCATGCACAGTGTCCGCAACAACAGCCCTGAACTCGTGCTTAAACTGGCTCAAAGCAGCACCCAGCGCGTCGTCGCCATAGTCGAACGAGCACAGCTCAAGGGGCGGCTCGACAACAGCCACAACACGGCGCGCAGCCTCATCCTGGTCAACGGCCGATGTCGCCAGCATAGCTACACGATCCAGCGCTCTAGTGTAGATATCGGCCAAACTGGGAACCACATCCCTGCCGCCCCACTGCTCGCTGAGAGCCTTGGTGTGCATGAACACCTGGCAGACAAAGTATGCTGGCACCTCGGAAACGACCATGTCCACTAGGACCTCCGTGCACTTCTCGCTCACCACCGCGTCGCTATCCTTGCTGCTGAGCACAAAGCTGCCGTACGCGGTATCGAACTCCTGCGCCCACTCACTTGGCATCTTGGCAAAGGTGAAGGGGTCGCGGATCGAGTGCAGAGCGACAATATAGTCCACATACGCCTTGCTGGCGCTTGCCTCGCGCAAACCAGCCTCTGCTGCGTCGCTAGATTCGTGTGCTTTGTTGGCACACAGCCTCACAGCCTCCCAACGGCTGTTCAGGTCAAGAGCGCGCGCAGTGTCTGCGTCAAATGCCAGGCGTGTTGCCAGCGAGGCCAAGTCATCTGCCTGCAACGTTGGCAGGTAGCCAGCCAGCAGCGTACCAAACTGCGACGCCAGACCCCCTGTGTTTGCCAAGTGCCCGACTCCACGGTCAAGCGTGTCTTGGAGAACCCACAAGCACAGCCTGCTCGCCAACGCATCAGCATCCGCCCACCTGTCAGCTGCCTCGCCATCTGCACCCGTGGAAACGCTGTCGATTTGGGCGATCGGGTGGAGCTTGACAAGCAGCGGAGCAAGTCCCGCAAGATCTGTGACAGTGGTCTGGTTCACTGCTCCCTGGAGAGCAGTGCGAGTCTCGCTCTTTGGCGCCATAAATGCCGCCAACAAACTAGAGCAATCAGCCGAATCCAACGGGGACGACGACTGCTGGATATACCTGGTGATCTGAGCACGTACTTGTGCCTGCTCAGCACTCGGGCTTTTGCAGCCATCCAAGCACCGGGCATAGAACGAGTAGAACAGTTCTAGCGACAGATAGTTTGTCTGGTCCAATTGCGGGAACACTCTTTGCGCGAGCACATTGCAGGCGGGTTCTGCGTACTTGTCCACGATGTCCGCCTCGACCTTGCGCCTGAATCCAAGTCCCCTCTCAGTGGTGGGCTCCTTGGCCGTAGTCAGCGAAAAGTCTAGCCACTCCATCAGCAAGTCGCAGCGCAGGCCACTGCCCAAATCAGAGTTGCTTTCCTTAGAGGCAGCGAGACGCAGGCCGCGCTTGATGATGGCTGGGTCGAATGTGCGCATCGTTTCGAGGTCAACAGCCTCGCCCGTCTCAGCGTGCTCCTTCGCCTGCTCTGCGCCGCATATACCAGCATGGCCAGCTAGCGCTTCCTGCACACTGCAAGGCAGGCGACTCTGTCCGCCGCTTGCCATCCATGGAGGCTGCTCGCACTCTGCGCTATTATCCAAAGCACCCGCCTGGACACTGTTCCACAATCTCAGCAGCTCGGATATCTTGCTGGTCGGGCATAGACCGAGTGCAAGCGAGATGACTTCAAGGCGCTTCTCACCAACGCCGCCAGCAGACCCAGCACCAGACCACGCCGTTGCAAGCCTCATGCATGCGCCCCACACTTGCTCAATCGCGCGCACATCCACAGGCCGCTCAGTCTCCGAGCTATTGTCAGCCAGCAAATGCGATGACCTGTATTCTTCGGCTGCGCGCAGCGCCTTATTGAGCACCGGCCGGGCAGTTATGAGCTGGCGGGCAAACTCATAGGCCGCCGCATAATCGCTCCTGCTCGTAGCCGAGTCCAACAAAAGGGCTGCGACGAAGGAGTCCGAGACCGAGTTTACGCCCAAACCACGTCTGCCAGCTGCTGGGCTGGAGGGCCCTGTGCTGTCAAGCAATTTGCCAGAAATCTCACGCACAACCCTTGGTTTCTTGTATCCGGCCACGCAGCGTTCCAGCACCATCTTGACCAGCGTGTACGGGTCAGAGGCAAGACGAACCTCGATCGGAAGCACTTCGCCAGATGGCGAGGCTGCAGATCTTGATGAGAGCATGGAGAGGCTGGGTGCTTGGAGTGTCCACGCCAAGTGCGCGGCATCGATAAGCGCACGCTCCTTCCTCACGCCATCATCGCCATCCGCCAAGTGCTTGGGCAGCACATCGAGGCAGGCGCTGGCTGCCCTGACCAGACCTTTATCCATATTGCCCGAATCCGCATTGTCGAACAGCTCGCGCGCGACCTCGCACACGATCCTCACAACCGCAGAATCATCGTCAAATGCCGGCGCCATGTCGATAAGCGACCTTGCCTCGCCGAATTTCTCGCTGCCCAAAAGCGAGCGCAGATACTCTTGCTTGATCTCGTCAGCTGTGTACCGGGTGAACAGACGGGCATCGTGGAGCTGAAGCAGCGCCTCCCAGAGCGATGGGGAGGGAGAGGATGAGCGGTGGGCTGAGGCCAGGAGCTTGAGCAGCAGCCGGTACTGGTCCTCGACGCTGTCCTGGCAGGCCACGATGGTTGGCATATCGACGTTTAGCTCAAACGCACTCAGGACAGCCAGGCACTCGATCTGAGCCAAGGCAGCACCAACGGCAGTGGCCAGATCTTCTACTGAGAAGCCCTGGATATTTTCGAGCAGAACATGCGCAGACGGGTCCTCGAGCTGCTTGTGGATTGCGGGAGGGAACTCGGCGCTATCACTAGCTTTGCTCACTCCAAGCGCCTTGGCTAGCACGCTAACAGCGGCTCTGGCGCCGTGAAGCTCGCTGCATCCGCCTCCAATCGAGTACACAGCAGCTAGGACAACGTAGGGATCAAAGCAATCCGTATGCTTATCGACAATGGCTGGCATGACCCCAGCGGGGCCGGCGATGACCAGGTTTTGCGCCCACCACACGTTCCATGCCGCGCGCACGTCCTCATGCATCTGTTCGCACACAACGTCCAGAACAGACACCAAACCGGGCCATTCAGTGACCAGCTGCATGAGCCAGGAAACGTACTCATCAGCAGTCATCGCATCGACCTCACTCAGGGGTCTTAGCAGATCCGAAGCCTGGTCGTCGCTTGCAATGAGTATGCGGTCGAGCAGTGTGGCGTTCCTCAGCACACGGCCAATCTCCCGGGTGTTCTCTGCAGGCGTCAGGCTGCTCGCAGCCTCGAGCCACTGCACAGCTCTGTCCAAGCGGCCAGTCCACCGGTCAATAGCCTCTGCACGCTGCACACAAGCATTCGACCACTGCTCAGTTGCAAGCCACTCCGATGCCCCCTTTTGCCCAACCTCTCCGCTGGGCTTTGGCATGTCCTCAAGCGCATGCAGCAAGCCAACTAGCCCATTTGCGTCGACGCATTCCGGAACGACAGACACAAGCGTCACCGGGTCCAGCGAACAGGTGCTCAGAGCCTCTGCGAGCGTGTGGGCGTCAGCGCAGGCGGACAATCTGAGCAAAAGCTGGCTCGGAGTAGAATCCTCTGTGTCGCTCATTTCAAAAGAAGACAAAGCTGAGGAATAACGAAAAGCGGTATTGAAATGGCTGTGCTCCCTGTATGCTGAAATTGATGAAATGCAGTCAGCGAAGAAAGAAAAAAGCGCATATGAGCAGAGAAGAAGGGAGACAGTAGAGCTGGGAAGGAGCTTTCAGGGGCATGCCGTCGACAAGACTGGAGTGGCTGGGATCATGATTAAGCGCTGGCTGCTGGAAAACAAGCCCAGCTGGAAACTCGGGTGTGGGGCTGGTGTTTACTGGGGGTGTGTCCTGTACATAAGCTGGGTCAACACAAGCTAACAAAAGAAAGAAAGCAAAGGCGGATAGGAAATATATAAGAGATTATAAAAATAGGCGGCAGTGAGGGTTGGTGGGATAAGAGAGTGGGAGGGAGGAGGGGGAATAAGGCAGGGGGAGGAGCGGGTAGGAGCAGGGAGGCGAGTCGGTCGTGCTCAGCGGCCAAAGGAAGCGTGGCTTGGTACGATGGTAGGCGGCAGTGGTGTGGCAGAAGCCACGTCTGCGGGTTTGAGGGTGAGCATGGGCAGCCGCGACGGCGCCAGCGGCTGCAGAGGTGGCAGTGGTACGTCGATTCCGTCGATGGGGCTGGAGTTCTCGGAGCTCGATGCACTACACGAGAGATCCGGCACTGCGTGTGCGTCAACGTCGATATCCAGCACGCCCTGGCTTCCGAATAGCGTCGATGAGGAGGCAAACGACAGCGCCTGATCTGAAGTGGAAGTGGAAGCAGAGATAGAAGCAGAAGCAGAAGCAGAAGCAGAAGCAGCAGTGGCGGCGGGTGTGGCAGAAGAGATATCGCGATCAGAGATCTGCAGCAGCTCGAGCTTTGCTCTGGCACTGCTGCTGCTGTCGCTGCCGGAATTGGTAGCTGCCAGCTTCTCCTCGCTGAGCAGCTTGCCGTATTCGCAGAGCTGGGCGATGAGCGAGAGGTTGGGGCTTATGCATGGCGCCCTGCTGCGAACATACTCGTATGCCGCACTGAATCCCAGGTCCATGGTTCGCATCACATAGGCGATCACCAGGGATGCCGATCTCGAGACGCCCAGCTGGCAGTGGACCAGGACACACTCGCCCTTGCTCCGAGCGCTGTCAATAAAGGCAAAGCAGTCGGCAAAATACTGCACGAGATCGGGCTCGTTGTGGTCCCACTTGTAGTGCCTGTACGCAACAGAGTGGCCCGGGCCAACATCGATGGTAGGGCAGGAGTCCTCGTCTTCTGTCGCTGGCGAAGGCAGGCTCATCCGCTTTGCAGGACCAGAGACCTCGCGCGCGACATTCAAAACGTAGCGAATGCCCGTTCTCTGCAGCTGCTCGCCATCGACGTTGCTCTCGCCGCCGAGGAACAGACACGGCATGATGAGCCGCGGCCCATCGCGATATGTCTGGGCAGCACGCCTGGCCATTGCCGTGTCGTCCGAGTCATCAGCCAGATTCTCGTCGTCGATCATCTCGTGGTCGGGCGACATCGACATGGGCATTGAGGCGCTCTTGGCCTTTTGCCGTTCGAGTGTGAGCGCGGGTGGTGGCGATGGAGCCGTGGCTGAGATTCGCAGCGGGGTAATGGGCAGCGGCAGGCGTCGAAAGCTACTGCAGCCCACAGCCGTCAGTGGAGTCTGGGGCTCGTTTGCCTCCTCGCGGCTGCTGGCGAGCCTCTGTCTGCTGCTGTCGCTGCAATCGGCGCTGGTGCTGCCGCTGACGCCTGGGGCAGAGTGCGGGGGCCTGAGCGCCGATATGTTCAGACTGAGCCCAAGCTGGCCCCCTGGCCCTCTGCTGGTGCTGAGCTGCAAGGGGGCAGGTTTTCGTGTGCCCAGGTGTCGCTGTGGTGGCAGCGGCGCTGTAGAAACTTGCATGAGTGTGCTGTGGCGACTGGACGTCCGAACTGTATGCGCCATGTGCTTTCCGTAAAAGGGCTACAGGCCTGTCGATGCGTGCAGGGGGCGCTTTTTCTTTCTCTTCGCTCTCTCTGTGTAAATTGGGTTGTGTGTGCTAGCAGTGCTCTGTTTGTATGGACCAGCACACGCGCATGTATAACGCACAGCAGCGCCTTCCTTGCAAGAGATATATGTGCAGAACGCCAAGGAGGTGAAAGGGAGTTGTCGGAAAGCGAGCAAACAAAAGGAGCCGCTTGCTAGGAAGAAATAGGAGTGGTAGTCGTCGTAGTATACTGAAGGAGGAGAACAAAATATCAAATAGTCGTCAAAGGAAAAGGATGCAGGAGAAGGCAGAGCGATAGTGGAGGGCACAGAGAAAGCGAAGAGGAGGGAAAAGCCAGCAGCCCCCACGGAGAGATGGAAATAATAGTAGCGAGCGCTTGCCTCCTTTCTTTGAGCAAAAGATACGGGTGGGGGATAATAGTGAGAAAAAACACCCAGGAATGGGGCGAGATGCAGCCGTTTGCCTGCTGTGGGTTATTTTCAGATCTTCTAAAAATACCCTGATTCCGCCCATTCACCCACTCGCGCACCTGCGAGACAAATGCACAGCCGTATAATTTGCTGCTTCGGTGAAGGCAAATCCTCGCATCAAAACCTCATGCTCGCTGCCTGCAGAGTAGTCACATCCTGGCGCAAAGATCTCTCTTGCACGCGCTATAAAGGCTGCGCGCACATGCCCTCTCTTTGAGGGCCAGAGGCGCAGAAACGTATAAAGGGCACGAAGAAGGCGCCCGCCTCCCTGCCTCCACGATGCTGTTTTCTGCGCACACGCTAAGAATAGAGCCGCCATGGACGAGAGAGAATGCTTTCACTTTGTGGCCATAGAGCAAGAGAGAAAGGGATCTGTTGTTGGTATTGTTTAAAAATAAACACGGAGTGGGAAGCGGCTGTGTCTTGATACGCAGCCATCCAGCTGCGCTGCTGCGCCCACGGCCCTTATTTTTAGTCCTCGCCAGGGTTGGCGGGCTTGAGCGACGCGCGGCCAGCCCTCATAACCTCGTCCACGTGGAGCAGGTTCGTTGCGATGACCGAGCACGAGTGGAGCTGCTGTCTGAGCACCCGGTAGTTGTCCCAGATGCCCTCCTGCGCAGGATCCAGCACATCGCCAGTGTTGAGGTCGATGCCAGCCACATGCCCATCCTGGACCTCCTCCTCGAGCGCCACCAGCACATCCATGGGGTCATAGCCGCCGTTCGTGGCGATGGTCTTGGGGATCACCAGCAGCGCCTCGGCAAACGCCTTGATGCCCATCTGAGCCTTGCCGCGCACCGAGCGCAGGAACTCGGGCCTCAGCAGGTGCTGGCGGCACGCAACCTGGAACGCGCCAGCCCCAGGAACAAGCGACTTGTCCTCGATGGCGTTCTTGACGGCGCGCAGCCCATCGCGCACAGCATCCTGGATCTGCTGCAGGATGTGCGCATTGGGCCCCTTGATCAGGATGGTCACCGACTTGGGCGACTTGCACTCCTCAACGAACGTGTACTTGTTCTCGCCAAGCACGTGCTCGTAAACAAGCCCAGCCTTGCCCAGGACGCTGGGCGACAGGTCGTCGACCGAGTTCTGCGCAGTGCCGCCGCAGCACAGCTGCAGGCGCTCCATGTTGCGGCGCTTGGCGCGGCGCAGGGCAAAGATGCCGTGCTTGGCCAGAATGTCAAGCGACAGGGGGTCAATGCCCTTCTGGTTAACAAGAACAAACCCGCAGTCCTTATCGACGCCCGAGCACACAGTGTTCTTCAGGTCAACAATCTTGCGCAGCTTCTCGTCGACAAACCTCCGCTCCGACTCGATCAGCTTGTCGCGCTGCTCGGCCGAGCTGTAAAAGAACCCAGAGTTGATCTCGGTCTTTTCGTACTCGAGCGACACGTTAAGCGTCAGAACAAAGCAGTTCTTCTGCCTCTTGGGCATGTCCGGATGCCTGGCTCCATGGTCCATCACCAGGCCGCGCACCAGACGGCTGTCCGTGGCAGTGCGGTGCTGCATCTTCATGATCTCAACCATAAACAGGTCAATGGGCTTTCCCTCCTGCCAGATCGCCAGCACGGCGTCCACCACAGCCTCGGTCATCTGGTTGGCCAGCGAGTCCTGGAGCTTCGTGCGCAGGGCAGTTCTGGCCACAGAGCAGAGCACCTCGCGGTCCATGTCCATCTGAACCTTGAAGCTGTCAAGGAACTTCAGAGCCTCGACCTTCGCCGCCTCGTATCCGTCGGTGATCACTCTGGGGTGGAGCCCCTCCTCAACGTACACCGACGCCTGCTTCAGGAGCTCTCCCACAAGCAGGACCAGGCCAGTGGTGCCGTCTCCAGCAACATCGTCCTGTGCTGTGGCCGCGCGCGCAATCATCACGGCAACGGGGTTGGTGATCTGCATCTGGCTCAGAAGGACCTTGCCGTCCTTGGTCAGGGTCAGCTGGTTGGCTCCGTCCACAAGGAGCTTGAGCGTGCCGCGAGGAGACAGGTTGGAGCGGAGGACGTTCTGCAGGCCGCGAGCGGACTGAATATTCATTGCCAGGGCATCGCCGCGTCTGAGGACCTCTGCGTTAGGATTTGCCAATTTAACTGCCGCGCTAGACATCTTGCTGTAGCTTTATCCTGAGCCTGTGAAACGAGGGGAATTAGGAGTGTGTAGATGTTGAGTGGAAAAGAAAGGCTGAATTCAACACGGGCGGCGAGTTTTATTTTTGCAGAACTGGCAGTAAACACGAGGGAAACGCAAACAAGGCCAAACCGCTTTGCTGCAGACTTTCATAGAACAACTCTGCAGTTGGCGGATCAGCAGACACGGATTAGCGATCAGGCCAGCGCCGATGGCTTTTTTTTTTGCTTCTGTGTGGAATTTGTCAGCCTTGCGTGGCGGCCGCTGCTGCTGCTGCTGCTGCTGCTGGCGCTTTTTGCTGGAGCGACTATATAACCTCGTCGTCGCCTTCCGTCCCCGCTTTGCGCTTGAAACAGCAAACCTTCTTTCATTTTTGTCAATATAATATCCACCTGCTGCTGCCTGTTTTTCGATAGAACGATGAACACCGACGAGTACAACAACCGGGAGGCCGCTGCCGTCGACGAGGAGGAGCATGGCGATGCCTATGTCGACGAGGGCGACGTTGCCGACGTTATCCCCGACACAGACGAGCCTGTTGATGAGGACATGATGGACGAAGACGACATTGTTGAGGAAG
>MU603935.1:215641-232498 GCA_025201845.1 Martensiomyces pterosporus
ACGCAAACAAGGCCAAACCGCTTTGCTGCAGACTTTCATAGAACAACTCTGCAGTTGGCGGATCAGCAGACACGGATTAGCGATCAGGCCAGCGCCGATGGCTTTTTTTTTTTGCTTCTGTGTGGAATTTGTCAGCCTTGCGTGGCGGCCGCTGCTGCTGCTGCTGCTGCTGCTGGCGCTTTTTGCTGGAGCGACTATATAACCTCGTCGTCGCCTTCCGTCCCCGCTTTGCGCTTGAAACAGCAAACCTTCTTTCATTTTTGTCAATATAATATCCACCTGCTGCTGCCTGTTTTTCGATAGAACGATGAACACCGACGAGTACAACAACCGGGAGGCCGCTGCCGTCGACGAGGAGGAGCATGGCGATGCCTATGTCGACGAGGGCGACGTTGCCGACGTTATCCCCGACACAGACGAGCCTGTTGATGAGGACATGATGGACGAAGACGACATTGTTGAGGAAGAGGAGGACGACGAGGATCAAGGAGAGAGCAGCGCTCAGCCAGGCAATAAGGACGAGGTGTTCCTCGAGGACGATTCAATCCAAGGCTTCTTCACACACAAGGAGCCCGTGTTCTCCGTGTCCCTGCACCCCAAGGACCAGAACATCGCTGTCAGCGGCGGCGGCGACGACAAGGGATACATCTGGCGGCTGGACAACGGCGAGCAGGTGGCGGAGCTCGAAAAGCACGGCGACTCTGTTGTCTCGGCGAAATTCAGCACCGACGGATCGTTCGTAGCGACGGGTGGCATGGACGGCAAGATCAACGTGTACAAGACTGACGTGGGCCAGAAGTGCGCTGTTCTGGACGGCCCGGATGAGGTCCAGTGGATTGACTGGCACCCAAAGGGCAATGTGCTCCTGGCCGGAGCCAACGACGCCTCCCTGTGGATGTGGTCGCTGCCCAACGGCGAGTTTATGAACGTGTTCAACGGGCACAGCGCCCCCGTCACCTGCGGTCGGTTCACCAACAGCGGCAAGAACATCATCTCGGGATCCGAGGACGGCTCGCTGATTATCTGGGACCCCAAGTCTGCGTCCATCGTGCGCCAGTTTACCCCCGACGATGAGCGCTTCCACAAGGAGGGCATCACAGCGCTGGCCATCGCCAAGGACGACCAGGTCATCCTCACCGGGTCCATGGACAGCACAGCCAAGCTTGTCCACGCCAACGGAAGCATTCTGGGATCGCTCGAGAATGCCACCGAGTCTGTTGAGGCTGTTGGCCTGTGCTCTGTCCTCCCGCTGGCAGCCACTGGCTCGGTCGATGGCAGCCTGAGCATCTGGGATATCAACACAATGAGGCTGCGCACCACTCTGAACCACGAGGATGCCGTCACGAAGCTCATGTGGCACGAGAACTCGCCCATGATCACCTCGGTGTCGCTCGACTGCACAGTCAGGACCTGGGATGCCCGCACTGGCGAGGCCGTCCGGGTGTGGAAGGGCCACCAAGAGGGCATCATGGACTTTGCCCTCACCCACGACGGAAAGACCGTCGTCACTGCGTCTGACGACGGCTGCTGCCTGGTCTTTGCCTAAGATAGCTAGTCGCTTCTCTCCCTCTTTCGTTAGCTTCTATACACAGCCTAAGGGCAGCCGCGCCAGTCCAAATGGACCATTTGGCTGTGCACAGTGGCGGGGCAGATGCACGTGACTCTGCGAAAGGTGACACAGGGGACAGGCGCTGTCTGAGTGGAGCAGCGAGTTGCTGTGTTGTGCCTTTCGGCCCCTTAACCTTCTTTTCGCAGAAAGGAGCAAGCAGCGCTGTGGCAGCAGTCCTTTTCGCACCTCTTCCCATCTACGCATTTACTTTAAAACTAAAGCAATCGCAGCAGAAAAAGGACGGAACGCCTGAACTACCTGGCACATTCACATTGCCTCCACACGCTATTAAGTTCGACGCATTCTAATCTTTCTGTGCCAGCCAGCAAAATTTTTTAAAACTCCCCTCTTTCATTTGGATTACACCAACTACACAAGAACATGGCTGAGCAAATGTCCGTCGACGGAGCCCCTCCCGCCTCGCTCACTCCAGCACCTGGCGCGGGCCAGCAGCACCAGACATTTGACTTCCAGGATGCGCAGTCCGGAGATCTGGGGGCGCTGGCAGCAATTGCCGATGCGATGAAGTCGGACAGCCTGACCGACCGCCTGGAGAGCCTCAAGCGTCTCAGCGTGCTTGCGCTGGCAATGGGCGAGGAGCGTACGAGAGAGGAGCTGATTCCGTTTTTGGACGAGTCTATTGACGATGAGGACGAGCTTTTGCTTTCGCTGGCCGAGGTTCTTGGCGACTTTGTCCAGTATGTCGGCGGCCCCAAGTACGCCTACGTGCTGCTTCGTCCGCTGGAGAACTTGGCTGCAGCCGAGGAGACTGTGGTTCGCGAAAAGGTAAGCATGCGAGTGGACTGCGTGCACACCTGCTTTGCTGGGGGAGGGGGCTGTTTTGTGTTTACTATACCCCCTGTCTCTGTGTACGACCGCGCGTCCATTGATGCTAGCTGTGCAGGCTGGTGCTTTGCTTGTAAGCATGCGCTCTCTACACTAACCATGCAGGCCTTTGCTGCTGCTGCTCTTCTGGTGTGTCTGCTTTTAGGCAGTCGAGTCTATCAACAAGCTGGTCGAGTCCATGGACCAGCCCCAGGTCGAAGAATACCTCATTCCTTGCGTTGCTCGCCTGTCGACTGGCCCAGGTCGAAGAATACCTTCTTCCCAGCTTCTGGTGTGTCTGCTTTTAGGCAGTCGAGTCTATCAACAAGCTGGTCGAGTCCATGGACCAGCCCCAGGTCGAAGAATACCTCATTCCTTGCGTTGCTCGCCTGTCGACTGGCGAATGGTTCACAAGCCGCTCTAGCGCAGCGGGGCTTTATGCGGCAGCCTACGGCAAGGTCACTGACGCCATCCAGAGCCAGCTGCGCGGCGGATACGAGGCCCTGTGCAAGGACGAGACGCCGATGATCCGGCGTGCAGCAGCGTCAAACATGGTGAGCCTTGTGGGCAAGATTGAGAAGGCACACGTCGTCTCCTTTGCCATTCCAAACTTCCGCCGCCTTGCTGACGACGACCAGGACTCTGTGCGCCTGCTGACTGTCGAGCCGCTTGTGGCTATTGCGGAGAGGCTGACTGTAGAGGAGTGCAAGCAGTACCTGACCGAGAGCGTGCAGAGGCTGTGCACGGACAAGTCGTGGCGAGTCAGGTATATGGTGGCAGACCACTTTGTGGCGATTGCCAAGAACATCAAGGACAAGGAGGTGCAGGAGGAGCTTGTCAATGTGGCCATCTCGCTGATGCACGACAACGAGGCCGAGGTGCGCGGCGCCATCTGCACGCAGCTCGACGGGCTGGCGGAGCTTACCGCGCCCGAGGCCATTGTGGGCCGCTTCCTGGGCCCCCTGCAGGAGCTTGTTGACGACCCGTCGCAGCATGTGCGGGCCACGCTGGCCAAGCACATTGGCGCGCTGTGCCGCGTGTTTGGCAAGGAGGGCACCATCGAGCATCTGCTGCCGCTCTTCCTGCGGCTCCTCAAGGACAGCTTCCCTGACGTGCGCCTGAACATCATCTCGAAGCTCGAGGTTGTTGACAGTGTTGTCGGCATCGACAGTCTCTCGCAGTCGCTGCTCCCAGCCATTGTCGAGCTTGCCGAGGACAAGCAGTGGCGCGTGCGCCTGGCTATCATCGAGTACGTGCCGCTCATTTCGGCGCAGCTGGGCGTGCAGTTCTTTGACGAGCAGCTGTCGAACCTGTGCATGTCGTGGCTCGGAGACCCCGTGTTCTCGATCCGCGAGGCTGCCACGGTCAACCTGAAGAAGCTCACGGAGGTGTTTGGCGTCGACTGGGCGCGGTCCACCATCATCCCCAAGATCCTGGCCATGGCCAACCACCCCAACTACCTGTACCGGATGACCACCATCTTTGCGATCACCACAATTGCTCCCTCGGTGACTCCAGAGATCGTGCGCGACCTTATCCTGCCTGCCCTCGAGGGCCTTGTCAACGACCCGATCCCCAACATCAGGTTCAATGTGGCCAAGAGCATGGAGCCCCTGGCCAGCGTCCTGAGGACCAGCCCCGATACTGCCTCTCTGGAGGCATCGACGATCAAGCCGACACTGGCGCGCTTGGAGGAGGACCCGGACCCAGATGTCCGCTACTTTGCCCATCGCGCTCTGGAAGCGATCTCCTCCTCTGCCGCCACGGCCACGGCCTAAACCAAGCGACACGCGAGAGAAAAGACAGGCATGTTGTGCGCCTTGCTCTCTTTGCAGCATCTTGTCCAGCTCTCGCAAACCTTCCATATCCTCACTCCTGTTCACCTCTACTCTTTACTGTTTTTTTTTTTCTATTTCTTTCCTACCAACAAGCACTTTTTCACTCACACCATAGTTGGCTGCAAGTCACGTTCTGCATCTACTCTCGTGTGGTGCTGTTTATTGAAACCTGCTCCGCATCAGTTGGCTTATTCTGGCTCTTTTCAGGACAGCAACACACGGCACTGATGATGGTCGGTGGACAAAGGTCTCGGTGGGAGGATGGTGGCGACAGCAGCGGCGAGGATACAAGAAAGTCGATCCGCAAAGCGAAGCGCAGAAAGCAGCAACAGCAGCAGGCGAGCAAGGACACGCATTATTCAGGGGATGCCCAGGGCCCGCACGACTCAGGCGATGGTGCCCACACAGCCTCATCCGAGCCAGAGATAGAGGAGCCGCAGCAAGAGGAGGAGCACCCACAGCAGGGAATGGTGCAGATGCTGCCGACGCATCTGCGCAATGATTTTGGGCACCTCACCTCGTGCAGGCAAATTGACCAATGCTACGAGCGGCTGAACAAGATCGAGGAGGGGACATATGGAGTCGTGTATCGAGCACGGGACATGAGCACAGGCGAGATAGTAGCCCTGAAGCACCTGAAGCTCGAGCAGGAGCGCAACGGATTTCCAATCACGTCCCTGCGCGAAATCCACACGCTGCTCCTGGCCAAGCACCCAAACATCATCAATGTGCGCGAGATCGTGGTCGGTCGCTCTCTCAACAGCATCTACATTGTGATGGACTTCATGGAGCACGACCTGCGCGCCCTAATGGAGTCCATGCGGGAGCCCTTCCGGCCCTCGGAGGTCAAGTCCCTGATGCTGCAGCTGTGCAGCGCCGTCGCGCACCTGCACAGGAACTGGATCGTCCACAGAGACCTGAAGACGTCGAATCTGCTGATGGCCAACGGCGGTGCCCTGCGCGTCGCCGACTTTGGACTGGCCAGGAAGTACGCCAGTCCGCTGGGCCACATGACGGGGCTCGTCGTCACGCTGTGGTACCGTGCGCCCGAGCTGCTGTTTGGCGACAAGAGCTACTCGGCTGCCGTTGATGTCTGGTCGGTTGGGTGCATTTTTGCCGAGCTGTTCCTCAAGCAGCCGCTGTTCCAGGGGCGCGGCGAAATCGACCAGATTGGCAGAATCTTCTCGATGCTGGGCACGCCAAACGAAGAGACGTGGCCTGGATTCCAGGACCTCCCCAACGCCAAGATGTTCAAATTCACTCCGCGGCCTGGCGGCGGCAGGCTGGGCGAGCGGCTAAGGGCAGCTGGAGCCGGGCTGACTCCCAGCGCCTACGACCTGCTGGCCCGGATGCTGGCATTTGACCCAAAGCAGAGGATCACTGCCGAGGAGGCGCTGGGCCACCCGTACTTCTCAGAGAACCCCCCGCCCAAGGACCCCAGCATGTTCCCAACATGGCCGTCACGGAGCGCCGGCGAGCGTGCACAGACGCCGTAGCCTTCACGTGACCCGTGCTAGCCTTTTCTTTTGCCATAACCAACCCTTTTGCCCTGCGATTGGCCGGAGCGAATAAAGCCTCGGCGGGAAACCGCGCCCAAAGCAGGGGTTCTTGCTCGGTAGACGGCAGTACCTGCGCTTAGGCGTTACTTTTATGAAGACACGCTTGGGGTAAAGTCCGGGAAAAGTCGCGTAAGCCTCTCACTGGGGGCCCTGCTAACTGCGGGGCGGGAGTGACCAGAAAGTTGCCATCGCGGCGGGTGGGCGCCTCCTGCGAGGCCCGGCGGTTGAAGCCAGATGCTCTCTGGCTGACGCTGACATCAGAAACCCCCGCTGCTGTGGTTTGGAAGATCGCTCCCTGGCGGTAGACTTTGGATGCAGTGCAATGCGCAGGGTGCTGGTGCGCACCCAGGCTCTGTCCCTCTGGGGGCCGGGGCTGCGGGGCGGTGCCGGCATTGACCCAATCCGGATTATGCTGAACAGAGTGCCCGCAAGGGCATTTCGTCTACCCACCCACCACCACCACAAACAAAAGACAGGAGAAAGCATGCGGGTGCACGCCGTTTGGTACACGAGCTGGTGCTGTGTGTTCTACATAGTTGCACACGCCCCTCAGCAGCCTCCAGCGTGGCACCCCTCTTCGCACGGCGCTTGGGTGCTCAATCCCCCTCCACACCCCGTGGGCTGTCTGGCATACATGGCGTGGGGCGCCCAGAGAATCTCGGGTTTTCAGGTGCGCCAGCCGTGCGAGCTGGCTGACAGTGCTCATTTATGGAAGACAAACAAACTAGTAAAAGGGAATGTCTAGTGCTTCGAGCGCAGCTTGTTGATGTCGACCCAGATGGGAGCAATGTCGATGGGCACGCTCTTCAGGCTCTCCAGAGCATCCTTGACGGCAGGCGAGACAACGCCGTACTTCTGCTTGAACTCGAGTGCGCGCGCCTTGTTGCCGTCGCCCTGGATGAGCATAATGTCCCTGGTCAGGTCGCTAACGGCCTGGTCGATGCGGGTCAGGTCAACCGAGAACTTCTTTGCCTGCGCATCATACGCGAATCCGCCCTTCTCGAGCAGGTAGTTGAGCTGCATCGCCTGGCCCAGGCCATGGGCCTCAGCCAGACCAAAGCGGATGGACCGGAACGCCGACGCCAAGTAGGTGGTGTAGAACTGCTTCAGCGTGATGTTGTCAATAACACCCTGCTCAATCAGCAGGCGGGCGGCAAACAGACCAGCAATGTCGGCCTTGGCCTCCTCGAATGCCGAGTGCACCTCCTGCAGCCTGCTGCGCACGGTGTCCTTGGTTCCAACAACGCGGTGGGGTCCGTTCGAGTGGGCGACCTCGTGCAGCAGCACATGCGTGAAGAATGCGTCAAAGGTGACGTGAGCCAGATCGCTCTGCACAAGCACCACGTTGGCAATTGGGTTGAGCACGCTCTTGAACTTGCCCTCCTGGACGTTCTTGATCAGGGTGAGCTTCGACCCAGCGCGCTCAATGGCCACCTCGTCGTTGGGCAGGTTGTAGGCAGCAGTCATCGGCACAGCAGTGTCTCCGCCGTAGTACACCTGGTTGACAACGACGATGGGCGGCGGCACCAGGTCCTTGTTCCGGTACTCCTCGGGGATGGGCAGGTGCTTCTCGACAAGCTCCAGGCTGCTGGTAAACTTGCCCAGCACCTTGCTGCCCTCAAAGTCGCGCACATGCACCATCGACTCGAAGAACGCCTTGGCCGAGAACAGCTCGTCCTCGTAAGTCTCGTAGGGGCCGATGGCCGACTCCAGCGCGCTGGTGTGGTTGATGTTGAGCCAGGCAATCTCCGAATCCAGATAAACGTTGCTCACAAAGGCGTCTCCGCGCTTGCGCAGGAACTCGCTAAAGCTCTTGTCGCTGACCAGGTCCGCTGCCTCGTGCATCAGCTTGGCCGCTGGCTTAAGGAACTCCTTGTACGCCTCAGAGTACTTGACAAGCTCCAGGCCGCTACCGGACTTGCAGCGCTGCACGATATCGTAGAAGCCCTTGGCGCGCGCCGCATCAGCCTCGCTCAGGGTCTTGACCCAGGCGTCAAACTGCTCGACCGTAATGTCCTCGGGGTACACGTTGGCTGTCTTTGGCTTGGCGCCAACGCCCTTGATAAACGCCTCGTTGTCAAAGCTCCTGTCCCAGGGGCCACGGAAGAGCTCAAACAGCGTGTAGATGTCTCTGGCATCCTGGCTGTGCTTGGCTTGCTGCTGGAGCGTGTGGCGGAGCTTGGAGGCCCCGGACCAGATCTGCTTGTAGTAGGCGCTGTTCAGGAGATCCGACACGTCAGCGAGCTTGACCAGCGCGCGCTTGTCGCCCTCGGTCAAATGCGACAGGTCGGCGAGCAGCTCCGTGGGCTTGTAGTTGTCCAGGCGCTGGCGGACGGTGAGTCCGCTGGCAGCGGCGGCGGCAGTCGGGAGGTTGCTGGAAGCCATGAGGAGCGTCGTAAATAGTGCAAATGTCTTGCGGAGCGGAGTAATTCCCGAAACAAGGGGGGAGAAGCCGGCAAGAGTTGACATCATTTCTGTTTTCGTCTCCAGAAGGTTCTTTATGGGGGGGCGGAAATGGTAATAGCAAGTGGCTTTGCGCTTGTTTTGAGCGCTCCCACGCCCAAACCCCCCTCTTTATATGGATACGTGGTTGCCAGGCCAAGCGGACAGCTGAAAGCGGAAATTCGGCCTAGTGCAGGCTAGCGCGTGCTTTCAGGAAGCGGGCTGCCAAGCGCCGTGGGAACGAGTAGCACACATTATGTATCACACATAGTTCTAGTATCGAATTCGTATTATGCAACAAGAAATCAATGTTCGACAACAGGCGAGAAAAGCCGCAGCGTGCTACTCGGTACTACTTCCAGAAAAAGAGCGACAAAGCACAAACAAAGGCGGAACAAATCAGCCAATGCTCGGTGGTGGCGGTGCTCATTTAGCACATGAGGTCAGATCCCTGCACATGTCCACCACTCGACGGCTTCAACAACCCCTTGAACGCCGTGTCGCGTCCATGTGCAATGGCTGGAATCTGCTCGCTGCCAAACGCCTTCACATCGCCCCGGTACAGGTGTGTCGACAGCGACGGCCCAGCGACCAAGCCGTCATCGCCATCCGACGGCGACGACTCGTTGCTGCTCTTCACGTTTCTCTTGGCCTGGGGTGACGACTGCGCCGAAGCAACATTCGGGCCCACATGCAGCACTCGCCTGCTGGTCTTGCTATTTTTGGCATTTTGCTCATCGGCCAGCATGGATGACGACAGCGTAGCCTCCTTGATAAGCGGGAGACTCAGGTCTGACAGCGAGCTATCCGTGTGCACAACTGACGATCGACCCTGTGTCTTGTCGCTGCTGATGTCGTTTCTGTACATCCTGCCAAGCGGAATATTGTCGTCGTCGTCGTCGTCAAACTCGCTGCCGGGGCTCGACGCCTCTTCTGAGTCCACCTGTGCGTTGAAATGGCTGCCAGGGGCCGCAGCAGCCGACAACAGCCCAGAGCGGTCAAAGATTAGCGCTGGCCTGCTCTTCAGCATCCGCTCGCCGCTGTCTAAGCACACGCCGCCGGGGAGCTCCTCTCCCGCACCGTCGGCCCTGCCGCTGCGGAGCTGTGGTGGAATGGGCGGTCGCTTGTACATGGGTGCATGTGCAGCCTCGGGTGCGTGTATTGGCTGGTCCGCTGCCTCGTCAAACAGCACCGATGTCGCCGTATCAAACCTGTCAGAGCTCTGTGCTGGCGAGTATTCCTCAGCCAGAGAGCAAAAGACAGGGTCTGCTGGCCCATCAACTGGCAGCGAGTCTATGCTGCTTGCGCCCTCATTATCAAAGTGTGTCTCGGCAGCTGGCGGCGGCCTGAGGGACTTTGCGCTGAGTCTGGGGCTAAGCCTGACACGCGCTGCCAGGCCACCAAACGCACGCACATCGCACTCGTCATCCTCGTCATCCTCCTTGCTTTGCTGGTGGCCGTCCAGACGAAATGCTGGCGGCGGTGATAAGCGCAGCGCTCCAGCAGGTGTCATTGCCAGCGGTGTTGACTCCTGGCTACCCGCATCGGACAGCAGTGACGCCGGCGACAACGAGTGGTGGCTGCCGTCAGTATCCTCGCCATCGCCAGCTGCCTTGATGGCCGCCCGCTGCTCAATGGACTGAGCAACCCGAGGATCAATCAGCCGAATGGTCTCCAGCAGCCTGCGCTCCTCAGGGAACCGCACTCGCTTCCTGGATGCCCTGGCAGATCTCGGCTGTCTCTGTGCGCTGTGCTCTCTGGACGGTGGCGTGGACGCTCCGCTGAGTCGCGGCTCATCAAGTGCCGCCGGCAATGTCGAGCTTCTGCGAGCCTTGCCCACTCGCTCTTCCTGCAGTGCACCTAGCGCGCCTGTGGCTGCAGGGTCACCCAGGCTGCCAGCCCAGACCCTCTCCTCAGCCGCTTGCGCGAGAGAAACATCGCTTACGTCTGCACCAATCGCACCATCCTCATTCAGCGAGGGCAGGTCAGCAAGCGTGTGGAGCCTGGCTGGGGTAGCACGCCTCGATCTGCCAGCCTTCAAGATGCCGCCCTTCCTGTTGGCCTGCGGCGTCAGCTGCGCCGCCGCTGAGCGGCCAAGAGAGCTTGAGCCTGCCTTCACGGGCGTGCCGCTGCGTGACACCGATGCCACCCCGACACGGCTGTAAACAGGGGATGTGAGCGGCGTAGCCTCGCCACTGAAGCTCTCGCGCCGCTTGCCATTACTGCCTCCAGGACGCGTGATACGTGCAGGCGAGCGGCCAACAGAGGATGTCGACGACGCAGAGGTGATCGAAAGACGGCGGCTCTGCGACGATCTGCCGGAAGACGCGGCCGACGACGAAAGCGACAAAGGCACGCCGTCCTTAGCCGGGCTGGGGTGGGTTGCTGCAATGAGCGCGTTCATGCGTGCATCCTTGCAGGCGCCGCTCAGTTCAGGCGACATGAGCAGACTAAACACAGTCTCGGGCATCGAAGACGGGAAAGCACCTACACCGTCGCTCGACAGCCTCGCAGGCTCAGACACACTTTTCGCCATAGAGGCGCAGCCAGGCACAACCCGCAGCTCTGCATTGCGAGAGAGCGCCGGAGAGTTCGACGGCCTGAATGCAGCCAGGCGAGGAGAGCTCACAGACATGGTGCCAAGTGATTTGGCCAGCAGCCCCTGTACCAAGTCGACGGGAGCCCCACTTTTTACCGAGGGCGTGGGCGATGGAGGCTGCTGCTGCTGGCTAGATGCCGTTGGCGAAATTAGCGACAGCACAGGCACGTCGTCGCCATCGCAGTCGCCATCCGCCAGGTCACAGCGCATCACGGTACGTCTGATCTCTGCGGGACCCATGCTAACTGACCTGCGAGAGAAGGCGCCAGCGTGATTAGGCTTGCCCAGCGCATAGTACCGCATGCCACGCAGCACACCCTCACTGTCAGCGCTGGGCTCGCCAAAGTCGCACGAGCTCAAGTCACTGGAGAATGACTCTGGGCTCAAGGCGCGCACCCTTGGAGGCACTACCCGCGGACTGGTGGCTCCGCCACGACCCTGCGCACGCGCCTCCTCCAGTCTGCGCCTGCGCCCGTCCATCAGCATCCCCAGCTCCGAGCTGACCCGGCGCAACGTGCCCTCGGTGAACCCATCGCGCGAGTTCTCCACAGTGTTGGCAATTAGCTGCAGCGCATCCACACGCTGCAAAATCGAGTCGTACCGCGCTTGCAGTGCTCCGACAGAGACATTGGACCTGCGTGATCTGGACGAGGGGGGCGAGGGCGAGAGCGAGGGTGAGCGCGGTGGCACTGCATCTCTGTTTCCGAGTCCTGCAGATGCACGGAAAAGTCTTCTGTGTTCAGCACGCGCATCAACCTCCTCCTGCACACGCTGGATGTCGGCAGCCCCATCGAACGCGAACCCATCGTCCACATCTACGTCTCCTACACCGTCGCTACCCAGGCCAGCCGCATCGAACGCGCGCGCAGACAGTGCTTGCAGGGGACGGAGGTCTGGCGCTGAAGGTGGGGGAGGCTGGTGCTGCTGCTGCTGCGACCGAGTATCCGATGCATCAGCATCAGCAGCTCGCATGGGCCACAGCGGCCGTCTGCCACTCGACCGGTTTGACAATGGCGACCCGTTCTCAGCGATACCAAGTGCAACCATTCGGTGCGGTGAGCGAGGGAAGTTGGGCGAGAACGACTTGTCCAAGAACGTCCAGTCGTCAATCTCGCCGCAAACACCACCGCTGCCATTGCGGCGCCCGCCACCACCAGCAGCAGCCAGCTGGCGCACACGCTTCGCCTGCTGAGCAAACCTGCCCTCAGTGTTCCTGACCCACCCGCTGAGCCGACGCAGCACGCCAGCCTTATCATCTGTTGGCGAGACCAGCTCGCTGGGTGCACTGCCACCTGCCGATGACGACGACTGCGAGCCGCTGCTGCCTGCCGATGTGAGCGACCGCGACTGTGCATTCAGAGGGAATGGGATAGGCGGCTGGCGGCGTAGCTTTGTGGTAAGCGAAATGGCTCTGCGGTGTTCGGGCTTGCCAGTGCCAGTTTCGGCGTTGATGTTGTTGGAGCTTACAGACCCACGCCCAATAAGCGTAAATCCACCCGTGCTGCTGCTATTCGCGCTTTGGGGGTCACTGTATAGTACTGGCGCCATTGTCTGCGGGGGTGAAACTATGGATGTAGGCGACACAGGCTGCGCTTGCTGCTGTTGCTGCTGCCGCTGAACTATCCCTAGCGAATTAGGCCGTTGGGCCGCCTTAGCGCTCCTACTGCCCGATGGCGACGGCTGACCTACGATGGACTGGGATGATGCGCCTGCAGCACAGTCTGACGACGATGACGACGAAGGCACAATGTGGGACACAGGAGACAGCAGAAGCATGGGTGAGGGATGCTGGTTCTGTACCGGCCGGCTCTGCTGCGAGGAAAACGTGAACCCTGTCGCCAGTGGCGGCGGAGGTTGCGGGGACAGTGGCAGAGGCTGGGCAGGTGCACGGCCGCTCCTCGTCCTGCTGTGTGTCGACATGCTAGCCTCGCTGCGTCTAGCCACTCTAGGCGAGGTAGCCCACCCACGACCCTCGCTCCGACGCCTACGACTGGGCCGCAGCGAGGCAGTGCCAGACCCACTGCCGCCGCCGCCGCCACCGCTCATGGCCACGCCGTTGGCCAGATCATCGCTGTCGCGCGAGTCGCCGCGCTGCAGCCCTCTGATGCGCTCCTCGAGCACACGGATGCGCTCCTCCTGGGCCTGTGCTAGGGACCTAAAGGACTCGGGCACGACTCCAAAGCGCACAGTGGTGCTACCCGAATCGCTGAGGGCATCCGACTCCTGCAGGGCATCCAATGCGCACAGCATAAATGTGTGCGACGATTCACGGCGCCATGGGCCCTCAAACTGCTGCTTGAATCGCTCGGTAGATTCGCCTGCAGGCAGCCTGGCACTGCGCCTATTGTCGGAAGACGCGCGGGCGCGCGGAGTGACATCAGCTGAGGGTGCCTTAACCAGGTGCACGCTGATCCTGTACATGCCAGCAATGTCCTCGCACCCTTCGGTACAGTTGACAGTGACCGAGAGGCAAGGGACGCCTAGGCGGCTGCGGCTGCGGCGTGCCTCGACCTGCCAAACGACGCCGTGGGCCGAAAACGGGTCGCTCACCACACGCACATGCCCGCGCTTCCTGCCCAGATCAAGCACGCTGGGCACAGGCAAGGTGGCATAGCGCCACGCAGGCTTGACTTCGCTGGCCAGGAGCGCCTCGGTGTCTGGCAGCCGGTCGTTCCAGCCATCAGGTCTGGCCTGGCTGGCTGCTGTAAGCAGCTCAAGAATGCGCGAGCGCTCCGAGACCGCCTGCGCCTGCGAAAAGTCCTCTACCATCTGCTGAACCATCTTGAGTGTCTCGTCCAGGTCGCTGCGCCACTCCGCACACCCAGCCAGCCTCCGCTGGAGACCCGCCTGCGCATCTCGGAAGGCCTTCTCTACGCGCTCTGTATCCTTGACCAGCTGCTCGTCCATTGCCTCCTGTGCCCTTGCATACGACTCTGCAAGCTCCGCGAGTGCCGAGTCTAAAAGTGCGTTGCGCTGTCGTGTCTCGCTCAGGTTGCCCACGAGCTTGATCTGCAGGGACTCGATTGCCTCGAATGTGTCGTCGTACGCTGCCGCTAGCTTCACTACGGAGTGCGCGTGGTGCAGCGTGCCGCCAACCTCGATCCCTGTGCCCTCAGCGCAGTGCGTGCAGATGGCCATCTCGCACGTCTCGCACCACAAGTCGTTGCGTGTGCCTGGGTGCGTTGTGCATCGGTCCATATGCGTGCTTGCTGCCTGCTGCGAAATCTGTGCGGCAATAGCCGATGGGCTGCAAGTGCCCAGCGGCTGCGGGGCCCTTGTCTGCCCTCTTGTGCCAGAGCCTGTCACAGGCGATGGATGCCCTGGAGCGACCAGCAGGTCGCACTTGATAGGCATTGCAGCATCAACCATTGCGGAGGCCACTATCAGCGGCTCGCTGGCAATGTGTGGCTGCAGTGCCTGGGCGTCACCAGGCCCAGTGCCATTCTTACTCGCAAGCGGATAAGAAGCGCTGCTGTCACCAAGAAGCGCGCGCTCCTTTCCCAAGCTCTTTCCACCGCTCACAGTCTTAGAATCGGCAGGCTGGGCTATGTTTGTCGCCAGCGTACTGTCAAATGTGCCTGGCGTATGCTCAGCCAGCGTGTGGTTCGACTGGGGCGACGCTCTGTTGTTGTCGCTGTGAATGCACATCTCGGGCTGGAGGAGCGACGCCGCCACATCACCATTGTACGTGCCACTAGACTGCGCGCTGACCGTGGGAGTAGCCAAAGGCAGGCCGAACAGGCTGCTGTCGTTGCTATTGCCGCTTGCTGGTGCCTTGTCAGTAACTTGCTGCTGCTGAAGTGCAAATGGTTGGAATGTGAATTGCGGTTGGGAGAGCGGGTGGCCAGGCGTAGCAGTCGGGGTAGTTGTTATTCGTCGGCGTAAATGTTGATGTTGTTCCCGTTGTTTGCGTTGGTGGTGTTGTTGTTGTTGTTGTTGCACGTTGGACATTCCGTTTAAATGACGTTGCGTATGTTGTTGCGGCGGTTGTTGTTGTTGTTGTTGGGGAAATGCAAGAGAAAGAGGTGAGATAAGAGAGGAAGTGGATAAGCGAGGTGCAGGCAAAAAAGGGGAGTCAGTAGATGGGACTGATGATAATGAGTGCCTCGAGGGCATCACATTGCCCGCGCTGTCGCTGTCGGTGTTTGAATGTTTACTATATCTTCTGCTACGTCTCCTGAGCAGCTGCATAACCCCCTGCTGGCCTTGCTGCTGGCGACGAAGCAGTAGCAGGGAGGAAGAATGCTGGCAGTCATGCGGAGGATCTGCAGGGTGCTGCTGCTGCTGCTGCTGGACTGGGAGATTAGAGTTTCTCTCCAAGTCGCTGGGAGAGTGCTGTTGCTCAAGGCTGAGATTGTCGGTGCTGATGTTTGACTTGCTCGTGCAGAACAGACATAGGGCGCGGAAGAACGTGGGCATCATTGCGACATTCTGCCAACCGGCATTCAATACGGCGTTTGTTTACGATATGGAAGGCAGGATACGGCGTGGAATAGCGGGGAGGGAGTGGGAGATAATAGAGGGAGAAGGATAGGGAGAATGTGGTTGCAGTGGAATGTAGATGCCGCAGTAACCAGCCCGGAGCGGAAAAGGCATATAAGAAGGAGCAGAGATAGAGAGCACAGAGCGGGCGGGCGGTGGATGAGAGGGCTATTGGATAGCTGAAGCACTCTTTCTCGAATGGATGATAATAACAAACAATGCGAATAGCTGGATGGTGGTTGTGACACTTTGCACAATGGCAGGAACTTGACTGTAGGAGGGATGAGGGAGGCGAGCGAGATTGTTTGTTTATGCTTGCGGTGTTTTGCTGCTGCTTTGTTTGATGCTGCAATTGCCCAGTGGCTTTCCGCTCTCCTTCACCAAGGATCGAGGCTGGGAGCGAGAAGCTGTTCGCCAAATGAGGACCAAAACAAGCGTGCTGTTTGCCAGGCGAGGAGCGGATATCTATGGATTACTGCGCGTGTGGCAAGGCAGCTCAAGCAGGGCACAGAGCCAGAGGGCTGTATGGAGACGTGTAGGATGCAATGCGAATGGGCGGTTGGTATTGAAAACAAGTGGAAAGGGATGCTATGGCAAAGAGATGAGTGGAATGAGTGAAACGAGTGAAATGAACCGAGGATGCAAATAGGATCGCGTTAATGTAGAGTGAAGGCAAAGGAGATGCAAGAGTCTGTTCGTAGGCTCAGAGCATGTTACAGCGGCGAAGCAGACGCCAGAAGGACACTGCGAGTTGCGGAACCGCCAGAGAGAATGGGGGTACGAGCTGCCGGATCAGCCTTAGCAAACAAGGTGGGAGAATGGCGATAGCCATGGATGGGGGGAGAGGAAGCTCATTCAGGCGGCAGGTTGAACTGATAGCACAGCCGCTGCACCACGGCGCGCGGTTTCGGTGGCTACGCGAGAGGCACAGGGGTTTCCGGGTAGCGCAGTGGAGTGCAGTGTCATTTTGGAGGATGGAGGATATACAGGAGAGGAGGTGAGGAGAAGGGCTTTAGAAGCATGTCGGATTTAGCTGCCAGTTTGGCCGGTTTAGTCGCCAGCATCTCGGTTCAGTGAGCGACAGGGAGCAAGATTCAGGAGAAGAGACCAGCAGCAGCAGCAGCAGCAGCACATATGGCTTACGATGAGGATAATGCTGTTCAGCGGGTTGGGAGGATGCTACATAAGGAGCATGTCTGTGTCAATTTACCTTGTCGGGTTGCTCAGAAATCTGGCTGCTGCAGCTCGGGCACCGCATGACGTGGCCTCTCTTCTTTGAAATGAGGACCTGCTCAAAGCACAGCACGCAAGTCGCTACACGGGGCTCTTGGCAGCTCCTCAGTGTGCTCTTGGCATCAGCTGTAGATGCAGAGGTTTCCGAGGCATCGTTCGCTGCATCTGCTGTAGTGGCTGGCGATGCACAAGACACGAAGTCGCGCAGATCATCCATCGACGGCACCACCTCATCCATTTGCACCGCCGCCGCTGCTGAAGCCGCACCTG
>MU603935.1:232508-289771 GCA_025201845.1 Martensiomyces pterosporus
GTTTCGGTGGCTACGCGAGAGGCACAGGGGTTTCCGGGTAGCGCAGTGGAGTGCAGTGTCATTTTGGAGGATGGAGGATATACAGGAGAGGAGGTGAGGAGAAGGGCTTTAGAAGCATGTCGGATTTAGCTGCCAGTTTGGCCGGTTTAGTCGCCAGCATCTCGGTTCAGTGAGCGACAGGGAGCAAGATTCGGGAGAAGAGACCAGCAGCAGCAGCAGCAGCACATATGGCTTACGATGAGGATAATGCTGTTCAGCGGGTTGGGAGGATGCTACATAAGGAGCATGTCTGTGTCAATTTACCTTGTCGGGTTGCTCAGAAATCTGGCTGCTGCAGCTCGGGCACCGCATGACGTGGCCTCTCTTCTTTGAAATGAGGACCTGCTCAAAGCACAGCACGCAAGTCGCTACACGGGGCTCTTGGCAGCTCCTCAGTGTGCTCTTGGCATCAGCTGTAGATGCAGAGGTTTCCGAGGCATCGTTCGCTGCATCTGCTGTAGTGGCTGGCGATGCACAAGACACGAAGTCGCGCAGATCATCCATCGACGGCACCACCTCATCCATTTGCACCGCCGCCGCTGCTGAAGCCGCACCTGCCGAAATACCCTCCACACTCGGAAGTGGCTGCGCACTGGGGCTCTCTGCGCCGTGGCTAGCTGCATCAGGGACTGTGCGCAGCTCGGTCATCTCGAGGAAGCCCTTACTGGTCTCTCGCTTGCTGCTGTTTAGCATAACCAGCTTTGGGTCTTCGGGGAATGGCGAGCCAGCAAGGTCATTTAGCGAGATGCACGACTCTAGCAAGGGGCTCTTGAATGTGAATTCGCCGCCCCGCATTCCGCCATCAACACTGCCGTTGCCACTATTGGCGCTGCCAGTGGAAGGCGGACTGGCTACAGACGACCGGTTGCTGCTGGGCAGTGCTGCTGCCAGAGACTTGGCCACAGCTGCAGATGCTCGGGACTGAGCAAGCGCGCTGGCTTGGCCATGCCGCTGAACGACTTGCTGCCTCTGGATCCTACCAATGGCTGCCGTTTGCCGCCGACTGCCTGCTGTTGCAAACACTGCGCCGCTTGCAGCAATAGGCCGGCTACGCAGCTGCGTTGATCTCTTGGGCTGCAGAGTCACCACGGCATCGGCAGGATTCAGCGTCAGACCTAGACCGATGATTGGTTTTGTGCGCGCTCCACTCGAATGGCCACCCGCACTTGATCCGGCGCCAGAGCTAGCGACCCTGCGCGAGTCAGCTGACGGTTTGATCGATGAGAGCCCGATTGATCCAGCCACTCCCCTGCGACCACAGGTACTCTGGCTCTCATTCGTCGCTGCAGGAGCAGCTAGCGACTGCAGGTGTGATTTTGATGGCTGCCGGGTAGTAGCCGACCGCACGTTGCCAGCCCTGGCAGCGCCATTGTTTTGCCGACCGGCAAAGAGGGCTTCGCTGAGAGGTGCTCCATTGACAGTGATTACACGTCTTGGCTGAGCGAGTGCAAACCCAGGATGGCCAGCGGCCGGAAAGTACACCTGTCCGGTAGCCGTGCTCCTGGCCACAGCACCTATGGCGATAACCGGTGGCGACTTCAAATCGCCAGCGTCTCCGCGCGAATCGCTGTCGTACGGCAGCGTCATGGCCTTTGCGCGTGCAGGGGCCGAGTCTCCTCTTCCTGCACTCGTTTTGCTTGGTGTATCGCTTCCACCGATGGTCGTGGTGGCTCTGGACCGTGCACCAGTCAGCACCTGCGTTGTGGTTCCCTGGGCGTGCACTGCTGATGCCGCTGAGATGGGCTGTAGGGTGCGGGCTGTAGCGAAGGGCAGCACTCGCGTGCGGTTGCTGCTGACGCTGGCGCTGGCGCTGGTGCTGAGACTGCTGCTCTGCCGCCGGTGTTTAAACAGCTCATTGCTCAGCGCGCTCACTGAGCCCTTCCTGCGTCCCACGGGAGTCGCTGAATGATCCATGCCTTGTTTTCCAACCTCCTCTCTTTTCGCTCGTGTGTCTTTGGCCAGCAGCGCCCTTCAAGGCGGGGTTATCTACAATACAATGGAAGCCGCTTGGGTATAATAGCTGTGTGTGGTGTAGGCTGGGGGAAGGGGTGGCAAGGGGGAAGGGGCCTATTAATAATAATAATAATCCAGGAGGGAGGGGTCAAGGGAGAAGAGAAAGAGAGTGTGTAGAGAGAAACCCCGGTTTGCGGTGCGCCTGCAAGACTAAAATTTTCATAATGTTTACACTAGGCTTGCAAAAGAAGAAAAAAAAAACAAGCCAAATAAAAATTTGTGTGCGTGGGCCCAAAAAGGGATGTTTTGTGTGTTCCTTATTAGGGATCCTCTGGCTTTGACCGGCGCTCACCCGCGCCATATGCGGAAGCCTGCACTACGTTATCGGGGATAAGGAGCACAGCAGCATGGGCCGATCAAGCAGATGGGTCCTTGTTGACAGACCATCTACTGCTCGCTGTTTGTAGCTGTTGCCCATAGACGTCTTGGGTCGATGCTCCCTGGTGTGTGCTTGAGCTAGGGATGCTACTGCATATGCACAACATGCGAGAAGAGCCTGGTGGTTCAAATGTGCTGTGCACATTGTTCGACAATGTTTGCTAGACATTGGCACCAGCATCAGCAGTAGGCGTGAGTACCAAGGGCATGCCGCTACTGCCAACGGTGACTACGCACGACAGAGTGCCAAGAGACAAAGCCAGCGTCTGCTGCCTGGTGATGCTTGCGTTGGTCATGCCATTGTTCTTCTAGACAATGGCCAAGTTGGATGTAGTAACGCATCATCCCTCCCACTTCCTTGTTCGTGGGATGCGGTGACGGAGTGCCAGACACCTCAAGGGACCGCTGAATATGAATTGGCGACGTGGTTGCTGGCGCGCTGTTCTCAGAGTGCGGTTGGCTGCAACTAGCAAGCCTTACATGTCCAGCCGAGCAGCACATCCTTTGTGCACACATGCACACTCGAATCAGAAGCAAACAAGCGCGGGGTTGGGTGGGGCATGGTGGATGGTCACGATGGATGATCGGCGACCTGAGCCAAGGCTGCTGTGTTGGCCTCCATGTGTTGGCTTCCATGTGCGGGGTAAGCGCTAAAACTTTTGCTCCAGCCCCGGCTGGGCATCAGCTCTGCCACACATGTCAATTGCACCGTGTGTGCCCATGCTGCCACAGATGCCTGCCGCATACGATGGACGCTATGCCGAACACTGCATGATCACAGCTTCATCGCCCATACCGGCGATTCACCAATTCAGCCTGCAGCCAGCCAGTCGCCAGCATGCCAGCAGCAAGCCATGTTTTTTTTTGTTCCCTTTTGGTCATCGGACTTTGGAGCAATGCTCACACATGCGCTCTCTGCCTCTTATCAATGTGTGCTTACTGAAACGACAGCTGCATGTGTCGCTGCTGGAGTGTGACCTCTTCCAATGATGTCATGTCCGCCTTCGCTTTACGGGCGAATTTTTCCTCTAATGTAACCCAATATTTTGCTTTTCTCGCTTCCTTTTGGCCTTCTGTGCTCGGCCATTTCTTTTTTTCTTAACTCCTTTCTTGCTATTAATGCCACCCAGCTTTTTCTCCGCATTTGCCATTTCAATCGCCATTGCAGCGCTTGCCAGGAAACACCTTCTCTAGATAGCCTTTAGCAGGACTTGGGAAATAGCAACCCTCAAAAGCTGGAGAGTGCTTTTACATTCGATAATACTGAGAAAGGCACTGCTGACGCATTCAGGCCCTCTTACTCACCCCCTTTTTGTACTTGTATACCCTGCTGGTCGCACCCACGCTATCACTTGCTCGCTCGCTCGCTTGCTTGCTCCCTAACGCTCTCAACACTAGCACTGCATTCGCACAAGGAGGCGCTGTCCTTGTGAAAACAGCAAGAGCGAGCCGTACAAAATAATGGACACACACAAGCGCAGGACGTCCAAACTCTCGCTCGAGCCAAACCCCTTTGAGCGCAGCTTCTCCTTGGCAAGATCGGAGGATGTGATATCTTCAGGAAGCGAGAGACAGCTGCAGTTGCAGTTGCAGCTGCAGCAGCCTAAGCAGCAGCAAAGGACCGCACCGACCGGGGATACGAGCAGACCCAGCGATGAGCAGACAACCACCAGCAACCGGAATATGGCCGACAGCAAATCGCTGAGGCAAAGCGGGGCCAAGGACGATGACTTGCGCGGGATTGAGCGGCCCAGTAGCACGCCTCCAGAGGTTGCAGTTGTCGCGGTTGCTACGCCTGGCGCTCAGGCACACAGGCTGACCCTGCCGCCGGTTACAGCTATCAACAGCCCCCTAGGCATGGCAAACATGTCGACTGCCTGGGGCCCGGATTCTTTGCGCAGTGGCCCGCTCTCGCCAGCTATGCTGGGTGGTCCAGCGACACCTGCAGCCAGGCCAAAGACGACATCGAGGCTCGGAATGACCGATCCGACGTTGCACACTGGATTGACTCCGTTCCTGGCTGGCGAGCCCCAGCCTATGGTCGCCAGTGGCGAGGCAGCGGTGGGGCTGGATGGCGCCAAGCCCATGGCTGCGTCTATGGCATCTCCAGGAATACAAGCTCTGATTAGAGCTGCCGCGACCGGCAGGGGCATTACCACTACTCCGGGCGGCACTCTGCATATTGCCCCGACGCCTGGCCCGCAGCCCGCAGCGCCTCTGGCTGAACGACAGCAACAAACGCAGCAGCCGGTGTCGAGTCAAGCGCACGAAAAGCTATCCGCCTCGTCGGAAGCAGCACATCAACATACCGCACGCGAGCCCTCGCCTTCAGCAGCTGCAGTTTCTCTATCAACCATGCCGAAATTCGCACAGGGCCAGCAGAGTCAGCAACAGCAGCAGCGGCGACAACTGCCCTCGCACATGCATGGATCCCACGCTCAGGACAATGACACTGGAGCCGCCACAAACGCCCCTCCGACGCAGGTACAACAGCAGATGATGCAGTCGGTGTTTTCTGTCGCTCCCGCGAGGCCCGCAGAAGCAGACATAATTCCAGCAACAGCAGCTGACAACGACGGCGGCGCTGGAAGCAAGCGGCGAAAAATCGAGGATGCAAGCAATGAACCTCTGCCAGAACCTTCCATGCACACGATAACAATAGCGACAGCAGCGGTAGCTAAAGCAGCTGAGACCAGCGAAGCCTCTGCTAAGCGCCCTCCAGCTAGAGCCAAACGCGCAGGGAGCAGTAAAGGAGCTGCTGGCACGCGCACGCCGGCTGGTGCTGCTAAAAAGGATGTGTCTCGCGAGTCGTCGCTGCAATACGAGGACTCGGCCGGATCCGAAGCAGAGAACGCTGCTGCTGCTGCTGGAAGCACTGCTCAGGGCAATGACCTGCTAACAGAGGAGGAGAAGCGGAAGCAGTTTTTGGAGCGCAACCGGATAGCAGCGCTGAAATGCCGGCAGCGCAAAAAGAAGCAGCTGAAGGAGCTGCAAGACCGGCACGACTTTGTGGTCTACGAGAATGACAGACTGAAGGCCGAGTACATGCAGCTGAGAGACTGTGCGCTGCAAATAAAGATGCTACTCGATGGTCATCGCGAATGCCCCGTGGCGCAGTCTAACGGTGTGTTTGGCATCGATAATCTGCCAGTTGACACACCCAATATCTCGTCGCAGCCACTTCTGTTTGCCCTGCCGGATGGCATGCAGAGCGAGCAGCTGAAGGACATGATCGATGCCATTCCGCCTACATCCAATGGCATTCCGATCAATAATGTGGACCCTGTGACTGGCAAGCCGTTCATTGTCTCTGTGGGCGCTCAGCAGCAACAGCCACAGCTCCAGCCACAGCTCCAGCCAGCTGGCATAGCCAACCTGCCTCCAGGGCAAGCGGCGGTACCGCGTGTAATGCCGCATGCGCATGCGCACCCACCAGCACCTCAACCGATGCAGCAAATGCCAATGCAGCACCAGCACCAGCACCTGCCGCATATGGTTCCTGCGCAAGCAGGCCAGATGCCGATGATTGCTGCTGGACTACAGCAGCAGCAGCAGCAGCAGCTACAGCAGCAGAAGCAACAGCAGCTACAGCAACAAGCAGGCCAGATGCCGATGATTGCTGCTGGACTACAGCAGCAGCAGCAGTACACCCAACAGCCTGCTGCCGCTGTTGCGCTTCACCACCAGCACCACCATCCGCCGCCGCCACTGCCACCAACACACCCACCGGCGGTGACAGCATTTGTGCCAAAGGCAGGCCCAGTGCAAACAATGGCCCCCTTATCGCAGTCTAGTAGCCGCGAGTACCAGCAAAATCTGATGTAGAACAAAAATTCCAAGGCGAACTATCCTCCTTCTCTGGCTTTGGCATCTGTCGGCTCATTCGGTGCTCTGCTTCTATTTTATTATCCTACCGCCACTGGAATGCTGGTAGTCCCTTGTAGTTTTCTCCTTTGCCATATACAAAGCAATCCACTCTGTGCCGCCTGATGTCGTCAGAAAAGAAACCCTACTGGTTCAACTAGCTTGTCTTCTTGGCGCTTTGTGCGGTCGTCGTCGATGCAGGGATAGTGGCAATAAAGACTCCAGTGATGATGACAACAGCAACAGTGCCGACAAAGTAGCAGGCAGCAGCGCCGGAGATCCAGTATACGGAGCACGCGAACATGGGGCCCAGGGCACGGCCGATCTGGCCAGCCGATCTGAAATCGCCCAGGCGCTTGCCAGTATCAGACCCGGATCGAGGCCCGCCGACCAGGGAGACCATCGAGCTGAGGCAGTTGACAACAGTCGCCGACGCCATGGCAAAGCCCAAAGACCCTGCCCACAGCCACCACGACGGAGTTGCATAGCCACCTCCTTCGGCGGCCACAGCCCGGTCAGCCTTGTACGAGCAGATGGCGATGCAGAGCAGGCCTATAGCGCATCCGACCATCCCTTGAGCGACCAGCGATTTGTCCCTGTTCACTGCCGACTTGCTCTTGATGCGCCGCACATACCCGCCTTGCAGCAGTGTCGATGTGATACCGATAAAGCCGAGCAGCTTTCCCTGCTGTGCGTTGGAGAAATCGAACTTGTCGTGGGTGAGGAATGTCAGCGTGTACTCCATGCCCGAGAAGAAGAACAGGTAGAAGAAGTGTGACCAGTTCAGTCTACGCAGCACCTTGGCTGTCTGCTCAGAAGTAGCTGCTCTGTGGTCTGTAGCCTGGTCCGCATCTTCGTCGCTGCTGCTGCTGCTGCTGCTTATCCTCTGCTTAAAGTCCAGCGTTTCGGGGAGCTTCACATACAGATACAGGCTCTCGGCCAGCAAGAGAACCAGCGAGAACACAGCGGCTGTTGCAAACGGAGCGTAAGCAAAGGTGCTGGCGCTGGCCTGCGGCGATTCGAGCGGCAGACTAGCGAAATAGGCGCCGATCGAGGGACCCAGAGTGAATCCGACGGCAAAGGCAATGCCCACAAGCGCCATGCCGTGGGACCTGGTCTGCGGATCAGTGACATCGGCGATGATGGTGGTCGAAATCTGCACGTTGCCCTCGCTCAAGCCAGCGATGACTCTGGCAAGCAGGAACGATTCAAAGCCGGTGGAGAATATCCACAGCACGGTCCATGCAACGTTGCCCAGCATGCACACCATCATGGTCCGGCGGCGGCCCAGCCTGTCCGATGCGCGGCCGATTACCGGTGCCACAATGCACTGCAGCAGCGAGTACACTGAACCCAGAAGCCCACCGAGGAGGACTAGGTCTGCGCGCGCCCCCTGAAGCAGGAAGCGCGATGCCCGCGGGCCGGCCTGGGCGAGGATGTGCTCGCGCAAGTGCGAGACTGCCTGGAGGATCTTGCCCAGCATCGTGCTGCCATCAGCGCCCTCGCGCGCCTTGTATGCCTCGAGCGAGCGCGGAAGCAGAGGCAGGATAATGGTGAACGAGAGGATGTCGAGGAGCAGCGCCATGAAGACGATGCGCGATATCCTCTTGCCCAAAGCCCGCGCGCCCTCGGTCGCTGGAGACGCCCGTGTTGCTGGCGGTAGCGTGGTCATCCGTCTAGTGTGTATCTAGTCTGTGTTTGGCTAAAGCAGTAGAAAGAGAACGAGAGGCGCTTTGCTTGCTTGGCTTTCAGGAATAGTAAAGAAAGAGAGAGGGGGGAAGGCTTTGAATTCAGCAGAACACACTCCGCACGGCTGGTTGGGCTGGAGGCTAAACAATATTGGAAAGGGTGGGTGCTCTGGAGAAGAAAGCCAGCCTTGCGTGCGTATTTGTGGGGGACGGGGGAGGGGCGTAGGAGAAAGGCGGAGGCAAGAAGCACACGGCTGTGGCCCTTGCCGTGCAGGCTGCGCTGCTTGCGGCGGCTGTCTACATGGGGTTGCGCAGAGAAGCCGCCACGCGCTGGTCCCCAGCCACATCGAGCCAAGCCCGCCCCCGCGAGCCTGCCGCGATCCCTGGCGCAGAACCAAGCCCGCCCGCCCGCCCGCCCATATCTGATGCTTGCCAGGAAAAGCCGAAAGCGCATGCCACCCAGCGCTCTGCCTGGGCAGAGAGAGGCTTTCGGCAGGGCGATCTTGTGCATGGCACACAGCCGCGCAAAGGGTGCTTGGAGGTTTGGGGGTGCTTCTTTCGCCCTGGATTGGTGCCTCCTGCCGCGCAGAGGGGCGGCCGGCTGCTGCTGTCCAAGCTGCGTTCGGCGCCAAGTTGCACAGCCCATTGTAAACCGAGCACTATAGCTGAAACCCAGGGGCTGGGCTGCGCTACAGTGCGCTCCCTCTTGGGCCTGGTGCAACACACCGACAATAACGTCTGCGAGGGCAGGGGATGGCTTAATGCAAAGGCGGCAATTCGCTCTCGGGTGCATATCGTAAACAAGGAGCCCGTGTCTGGGGGAGCGGGGAGTGGGCAGCGTGTTTACGCTAAACCGCTGCAAGAAATCAGTGGATGAGCCCAGGCGGCACCAGGTGCCAGCAGGCTCCTTGTTCTTGTTCTTTGCAGCGGTGCAGCGCAAATCTCTTTTTCCTCTGCTCTGCTCTCTGCTCCAAAAAATACACACCTCTCGCTCTGCTGTAAGGCTGCTGCCTAGTGTTGCGCACCACTGACTTGTTCTATATACCTGCCGCTCCTCTGCCCCTCTCTGTTTTTCTACCACTGCTACATGCTATTTACCCTATTCCTTAGCCGACATACCCTGTAAAGCGCCTTACGCCCTATTATTACTCCTCGCACTTGTTAATAGCCACTCTACATCTACCCTTTCTGCATCGCTATATCCAGCCGTTTCTCAGCCGGCCTCTCCATCTTGCAGACACCGTGCTGTTAGCTGCCCAAGGCTTTGAGCCACAACAAAAGGTAGGCTTCGCACAGAGGCTGCTCATCGTGCTGCTGCTCAGACTCTCTTTTTCCAAGCTAGCTGGTTTGCACTGCAGACAGGCGCTGCCTTGTTTGCGTGCGTGTTGCCTCTCACTCTGTCATGGCCAAGTGCTGCTAATTTGTCGCTGCTCATCATCCTTCTCGATTGTTCCGAACTATTGCTTCAATTAGAAACGCCACGCAAGCGACAACAATACCAAAAGCAACAAAGACCGGCGGTTTTGCAACTAATCTCCCACCCGCCCTCTGGTTGTTTGCGAGCAAGGACGTACAATTGCTTGCAAAGGTAAGCCAAAGCTGCACAGATGCGTGCGAGCAAGCTGCTGCACAGACGGCGGCCTCGCTCCTCATTCGTGTCCATGCGCCATAGCACTGACTGCGCCCTTAGCTGCTCCTTCTGCTTGCCTTTTTTTTGTAGCACAGCGACACTGAAACAGCAGCTACAGACCAGCCTGTTCATCCACCCACACACACATACCCGAAACAAGCAAGCAACCCTCATACCTGCCTTTGCTTAACAGAACACATGCAGCCCCGCCAGCGCGCCAACACGCTTAGCATCAACACCACCACCACCACCACCACCACCTCAAAGGGTGCCTCGTTTGACTCGCAGTACCGGCGAACGAGGAAGGTCTCTGGCGGCGGACATGTGCTGGAGGAGGTCGATGAGCACTCGGACTCCTTCCCCGACCCAGAGCCAAAATCCGCGGCGATTGCACGCAGCGGCGCAATGACGCCGCCAATGGCCACTCCACGCGGCCGCAGTCGCACGGTAGCTGATGCCCCGCCGCCATGGAGCGCTCTGCTGAAGAGCGGCACTGCCCTGTCGGCAGCTGGGAACTCGCCCGCAAACGGCAGGCCGCTCTCTGCAATGCTTCTTGAGCCACCAGACTCGCCCAGCGTCATGGGCATGAAGGGCAGACACAGGCTGCAGAAGGATGCGTCACATGCCGACTACGACTCGATCTTGATGCGCAACGGCAAGTGGTGCGACTTTGAGCGGAGAAACCTGGCTGCCTACGAGTACCTCTGCCACGTTTGCGAGGCAAAGGAGTGGATCGAGGCCTGCATTGAGGAGGAGCTGCCCGACATCGCCACAATCGAGGACTCGCTGCGAGACGGCGTTGCTCTGGCAAAGCTGGCTCGCACGTTCTGTCCCGAGGCTGTGGGCAAGATCTACGAGCAGCCGCAATCGGCCGCCTTGGCAGGCAGGCAGGTCGCAGGCGGAATGCAGCGGCGATTTGTGTTCAAATACACAGACAACATCAACTTCTTCCTCCAGGCCATTCGCCAGGTGCGGCTCCCGCGCCTATTCCACTTTGAGCTCACTGACTTGTACGACCGCAAGAACATGCCCAGGGTCATCTACTGCTTGCATGCACTCAGCCATTTCCTGCTCAAGATGGGCATTGCACCCGAGATGAAGGATCTTGTCGGGCACCTGGAGTTCTCCGAGGCACAGCTGGCTCAGACACAGGCAGAGCTCGACAACCTGGGCATCAAGGTTCCCTCGTTCCACAAAATCGACTCTGACATTGGCAACAGACGCCCCCGCTTATCGCGCGAGCTTGTGCTGCCTTCCAGCGACCAGGAGCAAGGCGGCGATGCTGGTGACAGCGACGATGACGAGAGCGACGACGAAGCCTCGGAGGACACCACACATGATGGCAACATTGGTGCTGCTGAGCAAGATGAAGCGGCCGATGCACCCAGGGACATCCTGCCCGAATCGCCCAGGAACGACGACCGGTCAGATGTCACCAAGTGGGACGGCGACGTCTCGTTCTTGGACGACCCAGACATCGATCGCATGCATAAGGCAAAGCTCTACTGGCAAAAGCGCATCGACATTGTTGTCCAGTACCAGTGCTCTGCACGCCAGCGCCTGGCTGAGCGCCTGCTTGAAGAGAAGCGCCAGGCACGGCGGTACCAGCGCATGTGGGAGTCTGCCACTGTAATGCAGTCCATGGCTCGAATGGTCCTGGGCAGGCGTGTGCTTCTTGGGTACCGCGCCGAGAAGAAGGCAGACGAGGACCGCGTCCTGGCCGCAGCCGCAGAGATGGAGCGCCAGCGGGTTGCTGCCATCGAGCAGAAGAAGCGCGATGAGGAAGAGGAAAGGAGGTGCAAGGAGCGCGAAGAGGAGGAGCTCATTGAGCGGCAGCTTGAGGAGCGTGCGCGGCGGGACCGCGAGGACCGCGAGAAGGCTGAGCGTGCTGAGCAGGAGCGGCTGGCACGCGAGAAGGCCGAGGCAGAGCTCCATGAGCGCCAGAAGGCTGAGACAGAGCTCCATGAGCACCAGAAGGCCGAGACAGAGCTCCATGAGCACCAGAAGCGCCTAGAGAGTGAGCGCGCCGAGCTCGAGCGCCGCATCATCGGCGTGCAGTCCCTTGTACGCGGCAAGCTGGCGCGCAAGCTGTACGGTGACATGCGTGCGTGGATGGATGCGATCACTCGGTTCCAGGCGGTGTGCCGTGGCTATATTGTGCGGCAGGAGTACGGCGAGCGCCTGTCGTCGTGGAGGAACGTCGAGTTTGGCGTCAAGCGCATCCAGGCCTTGGCGCGCGGGTACCTGGTGCGCCAGCGCATCAAGGGCCACCGCACGCACCTCAAGCGCAACGTCAATGTCATTGTCAAGCTGCAGAACATGTACCGCGCCAAGCTGGCGGGCAAGGCATACCGCACGCTGACTGTCGAGGATACGCCGCCGACACCCAAGATCGTCCAGAGCTGCGCCCCGCTGCTTGAAGACACTGACCAGGACCTTGAGGAGGAGCTCGACCTTGAGCGCCTGCGCCAGAAGGCGGTGAGGCAGATTCGCGAGAACCAGCACACCAGCCGCGTCCTTGACCAGCTCGACATCAAGATTGCGCTTCTTGTTCGCAACCGCATCTCGCTCGAGGAAGTTGTGCGCCAGACAAGCCGCCACTTCCGCTTCCTCGACGAGCTGCGCCGCCCGGCATCGATTGCGTCGAGCAGCTTCCGCGGCTCGTCGATGGCGCTGACAGGCGCTGTGCCAGCAAACTCGCTCTACTCGCTGAAGAACCTCGACAAGGACTCGCGCCGGAGGCTCGATGGGTACCAGCACCTGTTCTACCTGCTGCAGACCCAGCCGGTGTACCTCGCGCGCCTGCTGTTCTTGCTCAACCAGGGCGGGTCAAAGGCCATGCGCCAGTCGCAGATCACCACTGCGTCGATGGCGAACAACAGCAACGGCGGCCTGAACGGCAACGCGCGGGCGTCGCAGGACATTGGCGCGTCGCCTCGCATGAGCAATGCTGGAAGCGGAGACGAGATTTCGATTTCCAAGCTCATTGAGACCATTGTGCTGACTCTGTTTGGGTTTGCCCAGAACGCGCGCGAGGAGTACCTCTTGCTCAAGCTGTTCTGTGCTGCGATCCAGATTGAGCTTGGTGCGATTTCGAACCTGCAGGAGTTTCTGCGCGGCAACCCGATATTCATCAAGCTGGCTGTGCACTACAACCGCGGGGCCAAGGAGCGCAAGTATCTCCGTGACCTGCTCCAGCCGCTGATCAGGAAGGTCATTGACGACAGGGACTTGGACCTCGAGTCCGACCCGCTGGTCATCTACCGCACGCTGATCCGCGAAGAGGAATCGCGCACGGGCGAAAAGTCGCGCCGGCCATACGACATCAGCCGCGAGGATGCTCTGAACGACATGGAGACACGCACCACGTTTATCCGCCACCTGAGGCAGCTGCGTGTGCTGGCGGACGAGTTTATTGTCGCCATCCAGAACTCGCTGGACAGCATGCCGTTTGGAATGCGGTACATTGCCAGGGAGCTGCGCCGCGCGCTGACGGAAAAGTTCCCGCAGGAGGCCGAGTCGCAGGTGATGAAGGTCGTTGGCCACCTGGTGTACTACCGGTACATCAACCCGGCGATCGTCGCACCCGAGTCGTTTGATGTCATCGAGACCACAATCACGCCGCTGCAGCGCAAGAACCTGGCCGAGATTGCCAAGATGCTCAACCAGGTCAGCGTCGGAAAGCACTTTAACGAGGACAACATGTTCCTCCAGCCGCTCAACAACTACGTTGGCTACACCTCGGCAAAGTTCCTCGAGTACTCGTACGCTGTGACTGACGTCGTTGACCCCGAGGTGCACTTCCAGGTTGACGAGTTCACTGACCTGGCCACGCTGAACAAGCCCTGCATCTTCATGAGCATCGGCGAGATCCAGACCATGCACCAGGCGCTTGAGGCGAACCTCGACTACATTGCCCCTCCGATCCCCGAGCAAATCAAGCAGCGTTTCGGCTCGTACGACGCGGTCATTGGCATTATTGAGCGCCGCCGGAAGCAGGAAGAGGAGCGCGCGAATGCCAGCGAGCTGTCTGGCTCGCGTGAGCGCGACGAGGATGACGACGACGACGAGGCTGACCTGGCCGACGCGATTCCCCAAGGGACCGTGCTTGTTGAGCGCATGTCGTCGGATGGGCAGGGCCGCGTGCTTGTTCTCGACGACCCTCTGCGCGTCGTGCTCCAGGACCTTGGTCTTGCGCCAAAGACCCGGGCCGACCCGTATTCCCGCTACGAGCTGCAGCTCGACCTTGCGGATCGCTTCGCCGACGATGCCATCACGATCATGTCGGGCAGCGCGTCAACCTCGGTGCTCGCGGCGTCTGCATCGCAGATCCTCAGCGACGCAGCAATCAGCGCTAGCCAGGCCACCTACAGCAGCGGCGGTCTGCTGCGTCACCAGCCGACTGCCAAGGAGGCAGTGCATGCAAAGGCTGAGCGCGCAGCCAAGCTGCACAGGCTGTTCCTGGAGACGAAGCGCAAGTGGCTCTCCATCCTGCCTGTTCAGTCCGGGACCTCGCTCCTGGAGATCTTGGAGCGTCCAGTGACTGCCCAGGACGAGTCGAGGTGGCGCGCAGCCATTCAGCTGGAGCTGGCCAAGCTTGAGGAGCGCCGGCAGAAGCAGCAGGTGCAGTGGCAGCAGCAGTGGGAGGCGCAGCAGCAGCTCAACCTCTTGCGCGAGTCGCAGGAAGCCATCATGAGCCAGGCTGCTGCTGCTGGCGGCAACGGCAGCCGTCCCAACAGCGTTGCGGGGGCCAACAGCGATAGCGGAATGCTCTCGGGCCGCAGCTCGCCAGCGCCGCCGCCGCCACCGCCAGCGCTTCCTGGCGAAAAGGTCATCCGCGAGCTGTCGCAGATGTCGTTTGCTGACCTGAAGCGACAGGTGGCCAAGTCGATGCGCACCCTCGAGTCTGAGCGGTGGGTTGAGCGCACTCGCAAGTCCAACATTGGCACGGGCAACAGCACGAGGGACCCGGCGGGCGGCAGGGCTGGCGAGGCAGGCCCGCGCCCGGCGTATGCGGCTGTGTTCCGCGTGCGCCGTGCCGACGGGTACCAGGGCATGCTGAACGCCATTGCGCGTGACATCCGGACCAAGGCGCAGCGCCGCGAGCGGCGTCGTGCTGAGATGCGGCGCATCCGCACAACGCTGATGAACCTCAAGGAAAAGTCCGACTACCTGGAGTCGCAGCGGCAGTCGTACGAGGCCTATTTGGAGTCGTGCACAAAGAAGCTGTCGGCGACTGGCGACTTGACGCTCAACAGGGCGAGCACCCGTGCGCGCAAGATGCACTCGGTGCTGCCGTTCACCAGGCAGTACTTCCACCTGCGCGACCTGCAGCGGTCGGGGGGAGTGCCGCGGTTTGGCTCGTACAAGTACTCGGCAGAGAAGCTGTACTACAAGGGCGTGATCATCAGCGTTGACGGGTACCCGCCGCGCCAGCTCGACAAGATCAGCCTCACTATTTCGTCTGACGAGGCCGGCGTGTTTGACGTGCAGGTCAGCCTGATGGGCGTCAAAATGCCCGGCGGCGGATGCGTGCTTCACATGCAGGACCTGCTGCAGCTCCAGTACGACAACGTCCAGACCATGACTCTGTACGAGGGCAGCGTGGTTGTCAACACCAACCTGCTTGTATTCCTCATCAACAAAAAGTTTTATTCGTAGATATTATCCGCCCATTCCACACTTTTTTCTTTCTGTCTACATACACATGCTCTCTTTTCATTTCCACGGCTCGGCGAAGGCACATGCTCTCTCCTGGGTGGGGGCTCGCTTCACATGAAACACGGCCGGTGCTGCGTACAGCCTCCCTGTTTCCCGTCGGGTGTTTGCCGAGTGCATGGCCTGCCTTGCCCCGCGTCTCCTAGCTTGCCCTACCATGCCCTATCGGCTCGCATCCGTAGCGGTGGTCTGTGGGAGCAGGGGAGGATTGGCAACTACCGCTCTCTCGCTGCTGCTCTCTTGCACCTTGTGATTGCGCTTTCATGCGACCGGACCTGCGAGTCCTGGCCCCCTGTGCCTTCCGAGGTCTGCTTCCCTCCGGCCCGAATGCTGCTGAGCTACAGAGCCGATTTCTCCCTTCACAGGATGCATGAATGGGCCACCATGTCTGCGCGCGATAGGATATATTGATATCTGCCTGCTTGCCGCTGACAATGGAGCAGGGCGCGTCCGTGCCCACATCTGCCCGACTCTGTGCACATTCCGTGTGTGTTGCATGCAGGATCGCGTGTAGAACAGGGGGTGCGCTGGCGCAACGGCCCCCTCCCTATGCCGTGTGCAGCGCATGCTGCTGGTGGCTCTAGCTTTTATTTTGCGTTGGCGCCAACTTCCTCAATAGCACCTTTTATAGCGCCTTGGCGATGGAGTGGCTTCTGGGCTTGCTGGCAGGTGCTTGATATTATCTGGCAGCTGATTAAGCTCTGATTGCCCGGGGTTTGTGACAGTGGTATTTTGAAGCCGCAGAGCTGCGATCATGGCTGATAAACGGGAAAATTTTTTGGGCGAGCGCGAATGGCCGATTAGGAAAAGATAATGCACAGGATTTCATCCCAGTTCCTGCTGCCATTCTCGCCTCGCATCATCAAACCGCGCGCTCAGAGACTGTCGCACGACTCTGCGCCTCTCTTCCTGCGAGGCTCGGCGAGCCTGCTACCGCGCCCACCGAACCCGCTCTGCCGGGTTTCTTGCCTGCCCCTGCTATTTCTTGGAGCAGGGGCAGGCTCCCATGCTCTGTGGAGCAGGCGCATGTGGTTCACGCACCCTGCCGGATACGGGCCTGCGCCTTTGTGCTGCGTGTGCGGGAGGAGGGGGAGCAGACGCCATGACGCCACTGCTCTCTGCGCCATCGCCCGCATGCGTGCTGCTGGCTGCAGCCCTCTCTTTCTGCTGCCTTGCCTGTGTGCTGCGTGGGCGCCAGGCAGGATGAGCTGGCGCTATAAAGCCGCCGGCTGCTGCTGCCTCGCCGAGCCTCCCTCACCATGCCCTGTCACTTTCGCTGCACTCTAGCCCGCCTGTCCGTCTGCCTGTCTGCCTGCCGCTAGTCCGTCTCTCCTCCATCCACACGCTCCATTCTGCCAGGGAACAACGCGATTCCTGCCTGACCTTCTGCTATCTGCCACAGTCATTGCTGCCTAGCGGTAAGTTGCATGCATGGTCCTCCAATGTTCCCATGCCCTGAGGGAATCCACAGCTGAGCCTTGCCACTGCTGCCACTGCTAATGACGCACAACACGCGTCGGCGCCAAAGCAGGGCGGCAGCAGGGCTGGCAAAGAACCGGGCTGTAATCTGCAGCGTATCTGCAGCGCATCTGGGCGCAGTGAAATACAAATCCTGTGTGCTACTCAGTAATCCCCCCATCCTCCTCCTGCCGCCCCGATTCGCAAGTCTCTCACACAGCTCGCTTCTGGCGCTCCCCTTGGCCAACCGGGCTGTGGGGCGGCACAAGCCGCGCTGCTGCTTGGGTATAAAAGGCCCGAACCCAGCGCGCGTTACCAGCCCCTTGCCCTCCTGGCATTACCACTCCACTTTGCCACCTCTGATCGCCTCTTGCTTTCGCTCTCAACGGGAATAAAGCATAAAACAATAGTAAATAGTCAACGGCAGCGAGAACACCAGCACTCTCACCGCAGACTCCTTCCTCCTTGCCCATCCTAACTTTATACAACTCATTTCCCACTCTCCTCTATAGCACTTTTTTGAAAGACACCGAGTATGAGCGCCTACGAACTCCGCAAGAACGCACTTATGTCTGCCGTCTCTGGCCAGAAGCGCGAGGTCCAGTACCCTCGCAAGGCCGACGGAAAGCCCCTGTATCCGTCGGAGATCTACGGCGAGAACGTCTTCACGCTGAAGACCATGGCCAAGGCCCTGCCCAAGCCCATCTTCGCCAGCTTCCTCAAGCAGCGCCGCGGCCGCCACAACCTCGACAAGCCGACTGCCGACTCCATTGCCCACGCTGTCCGCGTCTGGGCCATGGATCGCGGTGCGACGCACTACACCCACTGGTTCCAGCCCCAGACTGGCGCCACTGCCGAGAAGCACGACGCCTTCCTCTCGCTCGTGTCCAACTTCACCCCCGGCGGCGAGGAGGTACGTATCTGGCATTTGTTTACCTTGCAGTCACCTCGCTCCTCGATTGTTGGCGAGGAGCAGCGAACGTTTTTGGAGTGCGTTGCTTGTGCATGCTAGATGCCCAATTCTTTTGGCTGCTGCCCCCCTCGTCCTCGCCCTCGTCCTCGTCCCTCCCATGCCTGGCGACGCAGTGGCTGTGCTGCTGTGCTGTGCTGTGCTGTGGTGTATATATATCCTTGCCTCCAAGGGTCGAATCGGCGGCGCCCGTAGCCACAGCCCCATTCTTATTGTTCCGTCCTGTTCGCATGCCTTTTACTGCCCCGACTCGGCGCTAGATGGCGTGCAGCACATTCTTTTCGCCTGCTGCCGCGATCCCCAGGCTGCTGGCAGCGGGGATCAAGGCGTGGAGGAGTGCGTGGAGTGCAGATGCGTGTTGAGCAAGGAGCACTAACAAAAGCCATGTCATATGATTCAGCATTTCGTAGGTCACTCCCATTGATCTGTTCTCTGGCAGCCAGCTGCTGCAATCCGAGCCCGATGCGTCGTCGTTCCCGTCCGGCGGCATGCGCACCACCTTCGAGGCCCGTGGCTACACCATCTGGGACACCTCGAGCTCGATGTTTGTCCAGCAGGGCCCCAACGGCACCTCCATCCTGTACATTCCCTCGGTCTTCATCTCGTACAACGGCGACGCCCTCGACGAGAAGACCGTTCTGCTCCGCTCGAACGAGGTTCTCTCCCGTGCAGCCACCGAGCTGGTCAACCTCCTTGAGCCTGAGGGTAAGTGCAGCTGCTATCAGCGCCCCTTATCTCGTGCTGTGGGCGGCAGACAGGCCTGCTTTTTCAAATGGGCGTGGGGTGTTTTTTTTTGTGATTCACCGCTTTGCACCGTCCAGTCACGGCGCGGATGGCTGATTCTGGCAGACAGATCCTGCGCTGATTTGTGCATCAGAGTTGATCACAGCTAGCGCTAATTCGTATCAGCCACCTGCTGCATGCCAATCGCCGCCTGCTATCACATGTGGTGGTATATGCTAACAAACACGCCTTTTGTGCAACGCTTGCTGTGTGCTGTAGCCCACGTCAACCACGTCTACACCACCCTCGGCACCGAGCAGGAGTTCTTCCTGGTTGACCGCAACATGTACACGATGCGCCCTGACCTGAAGATCACCGGCCGCACGCTTGTCGGCCAGCTCCCTCCTCGCCACCAGCAGCTCGAGGACCACTACTTTGGACGCATCCCCGGCCGCGTCATGCGCACCATCAGCGAGCTTGAGCTCGAGTGCCTGCGCCTTGGCATCCCCATCAAGACCCGCCACAACGAGGTTGCGCCCGCCCAGTTCGAGGTTGCGCCCATCTTCGAGGAGGCGTCGGTTGCCGTTGACCACAACCTGCTGACCATGGATGTCCTGCACAAGGTTGCGCACCGCCACAACCTGCGCGTCCTGTACCACGAGAAGCCCTACAAGGGAATCAACGGATCCGGAAAGCACTGCAACTGGGCCATCGCCACCGACCGCGGAGACAACCTCCTGGACCCCACCGTCCGCCCCGAGACCAACTACCGCTTCATCATCTTCCTGCTCGCTGTTCTGCGCGCCCTGCAGCAGCACGCTCCTCTCCTGCGCGTCGCCATCTCGTCGTCGTCGAACGAGCACCGCCTGGGTGCCCAGGAGGCTCCCCCAGGCATCATCTCGGCGTTCCTTGGCGACCAGCTCACCGAGGTCCTCAACGCCATCGAGGAGAACCGCCCCCTCAAGAACTTCAGCGTCCCCCAGTTCCAGTCGATCAAGGTCGGCGGCACTGTTCTCGACGTCAAGGTCGCCGCCCTGCCCAACATCTCGCGTGACCTGACTGACCGCAACCGCACGTCGCCCTTCGCGTTCACCGGAAACAAGTTCGAGTTCCGTGCCGTTGGGTCGAAGCAGTCGCCGTCGTTCCCTGTCACGATTCTCAACTGCGCCGTCACCGCCGCCATCGCCGAGATCACCAGCGAGCTGCGTGCGCAGACCGGCGACAAGCCCCGCCCCTCGCAGGAGGACAAGCTCGCGGTCATCCGCAAGTTCATCAAGCTGACCAAGGCCGTCCGCTTCGAGGGCGACAACTACTCCGAGGAGTGGGTCAAGGAGGCCGAGGCCCGCGGCCTGCCCAACATCAAGTCGGCTCCCGAGGCGTTCACGTACCTGAAGAAGCCCGAGCACGTCGAGATGCTCACCAAGACCACTGGCATCTTCACCGAGAACGAGCTCGACTCGCGCTACTACATCCTCAACGAGCGCTATGCCAAGGACATCATCATCGAGGCCGAGACCCTCAAGACCATCATCGGCCAGATGGTCCTGCCCGCTGCCTTTGAGTACCGCAAGACCCTTGCCGAGTCGGCTGCCTCTCTCAAGGCTGTTGGCGTCGGGGGCGCGCCTGAGGTCGACACCCTCAACGAGCTCACTCCTCTGGTCACCACTCTGCAGGCCGAGTACAAGAAGCTCATCGCCGCCGTCGACGCGTTCAACAAGAGCCACGCCGAGGACGCCAACGAGCACGCCACCCTCGCCTACTCGACCATCGTCCCCGTCATTGCCAGCGTCCGCGATGCCTCGGATGCCCTCGAGGTTGCTGTTGCCGACAAGTACTGGCCTCTGCCCAAGTACACCGAGCTCCTCCTCACTGTCTAAGCTGCACGCCGCCTGGCACCAAGCATCTTGCTTCTTCTCTATTTTTCATTTCAAAGGAATCTCTTTTCAGTCCATGGCAGCCATCTGCTGCTAATATAATCGGCACATCTATCTACATGTCGTGCAGCAGATGGAAGCACCAGCAGCAGTAACAAAAGCCCCGCAGTGGTGGTACTATTCACATAGCGCCATGAAGGCGCGCTTTCGCACCATTGCTGCTGCTCTCGCAGGTCGGCCCAATGAGCGCAGCGGACCCGGGCTCATTGGCTTGCTGGTTGGGCGTTGGGCGCAGAGCCTCTCCCCGGTTTGTGCTCCTGCTGCAGATAACAGGCAGATGCTACCAAAGAGCGAGCATAAGCTGCCGCCCAAAGCACGTCTCTATCTCTGTCCCTCTCACTTCACTTGGCCATTTTTGTTGTTGTTGCTGCTGCTGCTGCTGCCTCGACTCGTCGCATCTTTTTTTCTTTTGCTTTCTTTCCACCGAATTCATACAATGAGCAACGCTGCTGCCGTATCGAGCGCCGGCTCTCGTCTCCAGGCGATCAAGTGGGAGCGGCCCACGCTGACCATCCTCAACCAGCTGCTGCTGCCACACAGCAGCGAGTACATTGCCATCAGGAACAGCCAGGACGGGCACTACGCCATCGCCAGCATGCAGACACGCGGTGCGCCAGCCATCGCCATAGTCGCAGCTCTGTCTCTTGCTGCCGAGGTGAGCCAGCTTGAGTTTGCCTCGGCAAGTGCAGCTGTCCAGCACATCCACAAGCAGCTGGACTATCTGTCGACATCGCGGCCAACAGCCGTCAACCTTTTCGACGCCGTGACTAGGCTGAAGAGGGCTGTCGATGATGCGGCCACTCGCGCAGATGGAGCCAGCGGCAGCGACGTCGCCAGGGCGTATGTGGATGCGGCGGAGCAGATGCTGGCCGACGACGTCGCCGACAACCGCGCGATCGGCAAGCACGGCGCCGAGTTTATCGAAGGGCGCAGGCCGGCTGACCTGCCTGCACTTAAGGTTCTGACCCACTGCAACACTGGCGCGCTGGCCACCGCTGGGCATGGCACTGCCCTGGGCATCATCCGGTCTCTGTACCAGAAGGATGGCTCGGGCAGCGGCGAGCAGCAGAGCGTGCTGGAGCACGTGTACTTCTCCGAGACCAGGCCGTACAACCAGGGTGCCAGGCTGACTGCCTTTGAGCTCAAGGAGGAGGGCATTCCGTCCACCCTTGTCTGCGACTCGGCGGTGTCTGCGCTTTTGCGCAGCGACCCATCCATCCGCGCCATCGTCGTGGGCGCCGACCGTGTGGCTGCCAACGGCGACACGGCGAACAAGATCGGCACGTACCAGCTGGCCATCACGGCAAAGTTCCACAACAGGGACTTCATCGTTGCCGCGCCGACTACCAGCATTGACCTGCACCTGAAGTCGGGAAGCGACATTGTCATTGAGGAGAGAAGCCAGGATGAGATCACCACCACCGCTGGCTTCGTCAAGAGCTCCATTGGCCAGGGCGATTTGGTTCGCGAGACCATCCAGGTCGCTCCCCTGGGAACCAGCGCTTGGAACCCCAGCTTCGACGTCACCCCGGCGGAGCTCATCACTGCTATCGTCACTGAGAGGGGTGTCTTTGTCAAGAGTGCAGGCGCAGCCGAGTACGACCTTCCTGCCAGCCTCCAGTAGTCTGCACGTGGCTGTGGCATAATCAAGTGGCTTTGGTGCCTCCCTCCAAGTTCTGACAGTGTTGTTATTTCGATGTTCCCCCCAATTTTCAGGCAGCCAGTAGCTCTTCTCTATACTGCACGTTCCAACTACATACACTTCTTCTTTAGAATGGCGCAGAAATTTGAGCGCAACCAGGAAGCCTCGGTCTACATCGGCAACCTGGACGACCGGGTGACGGACGAGCTGATCTGGGAGCTGATGGTGCAGGCAGGCCCAGTGGTAAACGTGCACCTGCCCAAGGACAGAATCACACAGTCGACGCAAGGGTACGGGTTCTGCGAGTTCCAGAGCGAAGAGGATGCAGACTATGCGGTGAAGATAATGAACATGGTGAAGCTGTATGGCAAGCCGATGCGGGTCAACAAGTCGTCGGCAGACAGGCGGATGCAGGATGTGGGCGCCAAGCTGTTCGTTGGAAACCTGGACCCCGACGTTGACGAGAAGCTGCTGTTCGACACGTTCAGTGCATTTGGGTCGATGGTGCAAAACCCCAAGATTGCGCGCAACCCAGACTCGGGAAACTCGAGGGGATTTGCATTTGTCAGCTATGCCACCTTTGAGGCATCGGATGCTGCGATCGAGGCTATGAACGGGCAGTACCTGGCCAACAAGCCCGTCAGCGTCAACTATGCGTTCAAGAAGGATGCAAAGGGCGAGAGGCATGGATCGGCTGCTGAGCGGCTGCTGGCTGCACAGGCGAGAAAGAACGATCCTATGGCTGCCGCTGCCGCTGCCTCGGGAGGCAGTGCTGCCACGCCGACCGCTGCACCCAACATGCGGTTTGCCAATGTCGGTGCTGGAGGCACCCCATCTGCATATGGCCAGGCACCAGCCCTGGGCACACCTACAGGCGGATATGGATCCGGATACTCGTCCATGCCGCCACCGCCTGTTCCACCACAGCACCACATGCCTGCGCAGTCCATGCCGCCCTACCAGCCGCCAAGCATGGATCCAAGTGGGTACTCGAGAGGGTGGTAGTAGCCATTCTGGAGCCGCTCTGGCATTAGACTTGCATGTGTATGTAGTTTTCTTGTGTGGTGTACTTATTCTGTTGTTATTATTGACCACATACGGACATAGCCTGTTTCTTGGTTGCTTCGTTTGCCTTGTCCAACATGATTTTCTGCCATGTTTGATCACGGGCTACCCCGACTTGCTGAAGGGCGGCGCCTAGTGTGTCACGGCCACAAAGCACACGGGAGCAACATGCACCAGCAACCACTATACCAGGCAGCCCCTGCTCTCTCTCTCTCTCCATTGCTCCTCTTCTACAGTTTTTGCTAAATCCACAATTTCACCACTTTTCCAATCCACTCTACACTGCTAGCTGTTTATTTCCCTGTTCTGTCGGTCTATATTCGTTTTCTTGCTGCTGCACCCGCCGCAATGGACCTTATTCGAGTGTCAAAAGTCGACCGCGTGCGTCTGGTGCGCAATGGCGAGCAGTTCACGGGCACGCTGCACTTGACAACGCACCACATTATATTCAATTCGGGCGCTTTGGAGCTCTGGGTATGTCGCAGCCAAGCCCCTTCCCTCGCTTGGTCCCTGCGTGTCGCCAGATGCGGGTGATATCGCAAGTATACGCCCTGTTCTCATACCATTGTGCGAAACGCCCTGCCTGAATATACACACAAGTGCTGCTGCTGATATTTGTACTTGTAGATAGGGTATCCAATGATTCACTCAGCGATTCTCCAGCGGCCGCCAAAGCTGCCAAGAAGGAGCGATGGCTACGGCGATCGTGCAGCGGATGCAAGCCAGGAGATGCCGTATCAGCAGAGGCAGCGCCAGCAGCAGGTGCAGGAGCTTTTTGGGCCGTCGCCTTGGGACGATGCAAAAGACGCAGGGAGCCGCATAGTGTCGTCATCCGCACACCCCAGTGACCCCGGGGATAGTCGCAGCGCCGCAACCCCTGCCTTCACCAAAGACGAGCTTGCAGAGTGGGCGCTGGAGGGGTCAATTAACATCCGCTGCCACCACTTCCTCTTTGTGGCTATCCACTGCGAGGACGTGCGCGAGCTTTACGATGTGTTTGCGACCATCAAGCACTTGTCATATGTGTCTTCCTTGGACCGCCTGTATGCGTTTGACTACCAGCCGCACCCCGAGTTTGACCCTGCGGGGTGGGGGTGGGGCATCTACAACCCAAAGGAGGAGTTTGGGCGCATGGGCGTGGAATCATCTGACGTAGGCAAGTTCTGGCGATTCACAAACGCCAACAGCGGGTACCAGCTGTGCCCGACGTATCCGCCGGTACTTGTTGTGCCGCACAAGATCAGCGACACGACTCTGACATATGCTGCCCGCTATCGCAGCAAGTGCCGGCTGCCCGTGCTGTGCTACTTGCACCCAAACAAGGCCAGCATGACGAGGTCGAGCCAGCCGATGGTTGGGCTAAAGCAGGCGCGGTCGGTGCAGGACGAAAAGCTCATCGAAGCCATCCTTGCCTCGTCAGAGCCTCAGGGCATACCGCCACGGTTCGACTACGAGCGCTCGAACATCATCATCGATGCGCGACCAACCACCAACGCGGTCGTCAACCGCGCTGTGGGCGCAGGGTCCGAAAACATGGACCACTACAAGCGATGCCGCAAGGTGTACTTGGGAATCGACAACATCCACGTGATGCGGGATGCGCTAAACAAGCTTGTCAACGCCATCCAGGACGACGATGGCAGCGATCGCGGCGTGGTCGCGCGCATCCAGAGCTCCAAGACCAACTGGCTCCGGCACATCGAGAATATCATGGTGGGGGTCAAGACCATTGTCGAAGCCATAGATTCTGGGAAACACGTGGTGGTGCACTGCTCGGACGGATGGGACAGGACTGCGCAGCTCACTAGCCTGGCGCAGCTCTGCCTTGACCCGTACTACCGCACCATGAAGGGGTTTGCCGTGCTGGTCGAGAAGGAGTGGGTGTCATTTGGCCACCAGTTCACGCTGCGCTGCGACCATACAGGCCATCCCGCGCGGTTCAAGGTCACCCGTGTTGCCAATAGGCGGCAACCAGCGAAAGATGGCAGTAGCGACCAAGCAGCAGTAGATGATGGGTCGACAGATGCCAGCGACAAGGAGTCTGAGCCCGGCAACGAGAGCGGCAGCACTGGGGATAACAGCGAAGGCGGTGGCAGCGGCGGCGGGTTCGACTTCTTGCAGAGCACGTCGATGTTTGGCCGCTTCGCCTCGCGTGCGTTCAAGGGCATGCAGTCGCGGATCTCGTCGGCGATCCAAGCTGCCAGCGACAACCTGGACGATCTGGATGACCCGGATCCGTTCTTTGTGGACTACCCCGACCTGCAGCCCAACTATGTGCCGCCTAGCGATCCAGAGACCGGTGCGGGCTCGCATGGCAGACATGGGCATGGTGGGTTCCGGCTGGGCAGGTCCAAGCACGACCACGAAACCAGCCCCGTGTTCCAGCAGTTCCTCGACTGTGTGTACCAGCTGTGGGTGCAGCATCCGACAATGTTTGAGTTTAACGAGGCGTTCCTGCTTGATCTCTTTTACCACCTGCACTCGGCGCAGTTTGGCACGTTTTTGGGCAACAACTCTAGGGAGCGTGCGGAGATGGATTTCACAAAGCGCACAAAGAGTGTCTGGTCATGGATATGGCAGAAATTGCCGGCGGACGACAACACCGACCGGTCATCCGTGTATTACAACGACCTGTACCATGGCGACCTGTGTGGCGACCGCGCTGTGGAGAATGTTATTTATCCTGACACCAGTTTTATCCAGTACTGGTCTGCGCTGTTTTCATGCCATGACCCTGCATTCAAGAGCCGTGCCGGCGCTCAAGATGCCGATAGAAGCAGCGGCATTGACACCGACACCAAGGGCGGGGGCGGCACTAAAGACGACGCGGCAATAGCAACTGAAGCCAGCGATGATACTGCTGCTGCAGAGGTGTTGGAGGCGGCATCTCAGGCCCAGTCTGCTGGTGCTGCTGGCGATGGTGTAGCAGAGCAAGAGCAACCCAAAGAGCAGCCCAAGCAGCAACCCAAAGAGCAGCCCAAGCAGCAACCCAAAGAGCAGCCCAAGCAGCAACCCAAGCAGCAACCCAAGGAACAGCCCGCCAAAGGCAAGATCATGGACCCACTGACGTCTAACCTGAGCGACCTGACGTTTGACAACGTGTGGGCTTCTTAGCAGTCTCTCTTTGCTTTAACTGCCTTGTATTAAAACGCTGTGCACCAAGAGCAATTTGATCGAGCACTCTCTGTCACAAAAAGGGAGCAAAAGCAGAGAATTGCAGCTATGCTGAGCATGCCTGTGTAAATCAAAGCAACACCTGGCTTGCAGGATTGCCAATGCGCACAAACATCCGCTGCCAGCAATGGTCCGTTTTGCGCAGCCAACTCTTCCTCGTCTCGCTGTGGTGTATGAAGATGGGCTCTGCATAAAACAGGCACCGTGGTTGCTTTCCTCCTCGCATTCGCCGTAGCCACACACACTTGCCTACTTTCCCCTCACCTTTGTCCAAGCTACCCAGCACCGCTCTGTCTCTATTCTGCGTTTACCTGCCTCACGATGTCGAGCAGCACCTCGTCTCTCAACAGCCTTATCAGGGCCAAGTACCCCCCTGGCGCGTTCTACGCTGCAGCCGTCTCCCAGCTGAAAACACGCTCCGAGAAGCGCATCATGCAGATGAGCGCGGCCATCCGAGTGAAGCCGCAGTGGTTTGAGAAGATGAACGACCCGGAGATTCGCCAGCGCTGGACCAGCGAAGCCAAGGCTCAGGACCTCACCGACAAGGAGGTTGCGTATGTCTTTGACGAGCTCGCGTACTACGCATCGCTGCGGGTGTCTGGCAGCGGTGTCGAACTGAGCGGCGTGGATGGCGTGTGGATATCTGACGCCCTTGTTGACGAAGAAACCACGAAGAAGCTCAAGGACTATGCGGCTATCCTGGAGGATGTGCCAGAGAGAGCCAAGGACTGGCACCCGAACAGCAACAACCAGGTCCTGAATCTTATTCACCCGTCCCTGTTCCCGCTGATGTACGAGAAATCCAGCTTCGTCACCACGCCCATTCCTTCCCCCGAGGATGCAGTCAAGCTGGCCACCTTTGGCAGATTCCCGGGCTCTATCGAGGCATGGCAGCGCGAGCTCCATGAGCTGTGCGAAGAGACCAGCGATGACCAGACAGGCGACAAGCAGACCCTTTACGTTCCTGGTACAGATCGCGCGAAGTTCATTTCGGACGAGTTTTGCTGGCTGCCTTCAGAGTTCCGTGTAGACAAGGACGGTGCCGCTACCATCGAGTCGTACATCAACAACCTCCACCCACTGAGACACGCAGCTCTGTACCCTACAATTGCCACCATCTTTTCAAACTTTGTGCCGATGCTGGAGCAGGTCGTCACCGACCTTGTGCACCCGCGTTCGCAGCGTGTCGTTCCTGACCCCTACAACTGGTTCAAGTATGACCAGCCAGAGCCGGACTCTGACGTCGAGGATTATGCAGAACAGTACGAGGCGCGGGAAGAGAGCAAGGAGTTTATTCACCCGCAGCCCGAGCCATTCACAGCTCCCGATAGGCCAGCTGCCCCCTACAGTCTTCGCGGCCGCCGTCTCCAGGCCATTGCCAAGATGTCCAACATCGTGCTGACGCCAGAGAACCCAGCCTACGAGGGCGGCAACTGGCACGTCGAAGCAATGGCCAACGAGCGGATCATTGCGACGGGAATCTACTACTACGACGTCGAGAACATCGCCGAAAGCAGCCTCGAGTTCCGCGAGAGCGTAGACGAGTATTTTGGATACGAGCAAGGCGACCACCGCGGAGTCAGCCTTGCATACGACATTTACGATGTCACTGGCCACTACGAGAGTATCGCTCTCTCGCAGGCCGTTGGGCAGGTGGAGGTCAAGAACGGCCGCTGCATCTGCTTCCCGAATGTCTACCAGCACAAGGTCTCGGGCTTCAAGCTGGCTGATCCGACAAAGCCAGGACACCGCAAGATCTTTGCCTTCTTTTTCATTGACCCCGCGACAAGAATCCCCTCTACCGAGATCGTTCCGCCGCAGCAGATGGACTGGTGGGCCGAGGATGCGCTCTCGATTGGTCCGCTGGATGACCTGCCGCTTCTTATCAAGGACACCATCAGCAGGAATATAGAGTTCCCCATGTCGCTAGAGTATGCAAAGGAGAGGCGCCTGAAGCTGATGAGAGAGCGCAGCGTGACAAACGAAGAGACAGGAGACTACTTTACTCCTAGATTCTATCTCTGCGAGCACTAGCCGCAGACCGGGCTCTCCTATATAGTATCGTCGGCTGTTGGCGCAAATGGCACCTAGTCCACCCGAATGTGCTTTTTACAGTCCTGTCAAGGAACTGCTCTCACGCCGAGTATTTTGAATCGTTTTTTTTTGTTTCTTTGCTCTACATGCAAGCACCATGCTGGTGCTCGGACACATATATTTGCGACTATGGTAGAACGCTTATCACCTCCAACAATAAACAGCCCTACTATTCTTTCAGCATTGAGTGTGGGTCTTTCTGCCTAGTGTTGCAAGGCCAGCACATGCGTTTGACCGCCTCTGCCCTGGTCATTTCTTACACGTGTGTGCTGCGCCCAGTTTGTTGACAGCTGGTGTCTTTCAAAACCACTCGCCCTTTGGCAACATGCGCATTTTCTGCATGCAAGCTGGTTTTGGACAACTAGGTGTCGTGAGTAGAGAGAAAGAACCCGCCCATTCCATTTCCTTTTGCTCGATGGAAAACACGCCATTTGACACCCACTGCTCACGAGGAGCATGGCTCAGGGAGCACCTGGGCTGTCACCTAATTGTCGGACAGCGCTCTACAGGGGCTACGTGCTGGCAATCCTTGAATAGGCAACAGCAGCCTTGCAACAGTGCTAATTTCTTGTCCTGCTCTAGGCAGCGCGGAGCCTTGCTGAGTGCTGGAGCACTGCGAGCTTGCACAAGCCCCGGCATCAGCGTGTGCTGTGGGGCTCTTTCTGTACTCGGGCCTCCATTTTGACACCCGCTGTCGCATGACAATGGCTAGCCCCTGCGTTTAGGCAGGCGCAGATCCGCCAGCCGGTGCACAAAGCAAATCAGGGTGTGCCGCTCGCCTGCCCCTGACCACAAATGCCTCACGGCAGCCGGCAGCTGGCGACTGCCTGTCCGCGCCCACCCGGGAACATCGGCGCGGCTGGGCCACTGCAAAGGGGCGGGCGCCGAAAAGGGCGCAAACAGAGCGATCTGCGTGAAACATCAGGTTTTGCAGGGAGCGATTTCTCGTTGGGTTGAGCCATTAGAGGCGATGTAGCTATGTAGCTATGCGCTCCATGGGAATCCCCGTTGCATAAACCAGATGTGTATTTTTGTCCATGCTCGCCTATTCTTAGCGGTGGAGATTCCGCTGCCCAAGGCGGATGCGTGATTTATACAGAGAGACAATTGGCGGGCTGTGGGCAGTCTTCGTGCAGGCGTCTCTTTGTGTTGCGGCCACCGTCGGACCAGCCAGGCTGGCGGCACTCATTTCCTGGCTAATGTTATGATTTTCACCGGCGGCTAGCATGTGTTGGCGGCTGCACACGTCTCTATGAGCAGCGGTGCTCAGAGCTGTAGACTCCGTCCACTGTCCAAATGAGGATTCTCCTATTTAATATACGAGAGCGTCGGAGTACACTTGGCACCCCTTCTCAGCTACCTTGCCTTTGCTCTCTAGCCTTGCTACTTACTCCCCTCCACTCTTATCTACGCACACCCCCTCCAACATTTTATCCCGCTTAAATAACGCAACCACAGCCCTGAAATAGCTCAAGGGCCACCATTTCGGCTCTGCCACAGCGTTCGCTTGTAAGCTTTTCCAGCACTTTATTCAGTGCCTATTTTCTATTCCTTTTTTCCTGACAGCAACCATGCGCGTTTTGGGCGCTCTCGTTCTCGCAGCCACGCTGGCTCAGGCCAAGCTGGTTGTGCGCAACTGGGATGTCACCTACTTGAACTCGAGTCGCGGTCTCGACATCCCCGCGAAGCGTGGCATCACAGTCAACGGCAAGTTCCCCATCCCCCCAGTTGAGGCCACCATCGGCGACACGCTTGTTCTCAATGTGCACAACTCGCTCGACGTGCCAACCTCGCTCCACACCCACGGCATTTTCCAGAGAGGCACCAACTACTACGACGGCGTCAGCATGACGACCGAGTGCGCCATCGCCCCTGGCTCCAACTTCACGTACAACATTCCGCTTGAGCAGGCCGGCACGTTCTGGATTCACGGCCACCACCACGAGCAGCTCTTTGATGGACTCCGCATCCCCCTTGTCGTCCACAACAACCGCGAGCCATACCGCTACGACGGCGAGTACTCGCTGGTGGCCGAGGACTGGTGGTCGGAGACGTTTGACGAATTTGTCGCCCTTGTTCAGACGGAGCACGCCATCCCCTTCCAGACCCCGCCCCGCCTTCTTGTCGACGGCTTCCCTGCTAACCAGACAAAGACGCTGAAGTTCGAGCCCGGAAAGACCTACCGCATCCGCCTTACGTCCATGCTCAGCCTTCCACATGTGGAGTTTGCCATCGACGATCACGACCTCCAGATTATCGAGATTGACGGCGCCTACACAAAGCCAAAGACAGTCAAGGTCGTGCGTCTCACCTCTGGCCAGCGTGTCTCTGTCCTGGTCAAGGCCAAGAGCAGCACCGAGTTCAACTACAAGTACCACGTCACCATGATGTCCGAGTTCATTCCGCACATCCCCACAATCATCCCGGTCATGTACGACGGAACCATCGAGTACTGCCCCAATGCAAAGATGCACCCAACTGCCGACGTCCCCTCGGAGCCCTTCGACGACCTCTCGATGCAGGCACTCGATTACGAGGAGCTGCTCACCGCCGACCGCTCGCTGTTCCTGGAGGCAACCAACGGGCTTGACCAAAATATTGTCCCCTGGGAGTCGTTCAACTTCAAGTCGTACCGCGCTCCCCTGGTGCCCAGCATGCTCAGCGCCATCACTGGCAAGGACCTGGCTCGCAACCCCATTTTCTATGGCCCGGGAACCAATGCCCAGGTGCTGAAGTACAATGAGGTCATCGAGCTTGTCGTGTACAGCGAGCCCTTCTCCCCCCACTCGTTCCACCTCCATGGCCACAAGTTCCAGATCGTCGAGCGAGGATTCATGAACGACACCACTGGTGCTCATCGCAGGCAGGTCCCTAAGTCGGGATACTCTCCTGTCCAGCGTGACACCGTGTATGTCCACAAGGGCGAGTACGTGGCCATCCGCTTCAGAGCAGACAACCCGGGAGCATGGCTGTTCCACTGCCACTTTGACATGCACATGGGCATGGGGATGAACATGGTCTTCATCGAGGCTCCCGAGCTGATGCAGAGAACCCTCAATGTTCCCCAGGCGGTTATTGACCAGTGCAAGAAGCAGGGCAAGCCCTACAGCGGCAACGCAGCAGGCAACATGTCCTACAACACTACCGGTGCCCCCAGCATTCCGGATCTCCTCCCCATCCCTGGTATCTAAATGACCCACGCGAGTAGCATTTGACATTTCCCCGCGTTCTCCTTTGCTGTTGTAATTCGTAACGTCCTCTTTACCCACTTACCCACATATCCATGTACCTAGAATAGTCTTTACAATGCTATGGCAGTGCTGCTGCTATACTGCCCCGCCCAGCATGCATGCACGTGCCATATTGGCATGCTGCCGAAGGAAACGCCAGGGCCCTTTCCACGAGGCGCTACATGCGTGTATGGAATGCGAATATGCGAACAATGGAGCTACACTGGTCTGAGCTTGTCTCTTTGAAGCCTGGGTAGACCACTGAGCAATCTGTATACATGGGGCGACTTGCCGCAGAGGTCGAGAGGCTGGCCAATCAAACATGCGTGTCAACCACATGACTTTTGCCATGGGCATGCGCGAGAGGGCTTGCTGCAATTTTTGCCTGCTCCATTGCGGCCGCTGCTTTTCTATCGTGTTGGCTCTGCTTTTTTTGTTCTTCGTATATTAAAAAAAAAAACCGAATTTGCTCCATCAAATCCACCTTCGAATCGAACACGCAAGCATATACGCATACCACGATTGACGCTCGCTTTACTGTTGAGGCAAGTATCCGCAGAACAAAGCGAAAAAGCAACTAACGCATATTACCCCCTTTTTACGTGTATAGCTTGGCTACCTCCAGCACACAGCTTACTCGAGCTAGCTGCACCCACCGCGACTGCTGCCGATACCACCCGCTGAAGCAACAAATCAACAGCATGGACACGCAAGACAGCACAGGCGAGAGCCATCCACAGCAGGAGGCGCTGCTGCCAGCGAGCGAAGTAGAGGACTTTGGGCTTGTCGACTATGAGTCGCCCATTCTAGAACCGCAGGTTGTTGATTCTTCTCCTGAGGATATGGCCAGCAACGAAAACGACAGCCACAACAATGGCGATGATGCTGACACAATGTCTGATATCGTGGAGCTGCCAGCCACCAGGCCGTCTGACTACCGCTTTGATGACAACCTCATCAACTACGAAGAGTCCGACATCGAGCTCGAGGCTGATGAGGACGCTAATGACGGCAACGAAGATTACACGACAGAAGAAAACGACCTGTCCCTGAGCAGGGATGCTGAGTCCGATGCGGCAGCAGCCCCAGCACCAGCAGACAGCACCACCTCCGACTCCAACAATGAGCATCAGCAACAACACCAGCAACAACAACAACAACAACCAGAACCACCAGCTATGGATACAAAACTGGAAGATGTCCATACAATCGATAGCAGTAGCTCTGATACCAGCGACCACGACGCTGGTGCAGTGGTGGATCTGACAGACGATGACCATGTGTCGCACTCCTTTGAGCAGAACCAAGTCCCCGAAGTTTGGGTGCACTGCGAGGGCGAATGGATGGTATATTTGGGGCCCTCCCAGCCGCTATTTGCAGCCCAGCAGCAGCGTGCCCTATTTGACATGCCTCTGGCTGAGCTCATAGATGCCTTGCGCTCGGACACTTTGCTCAAGGATGATGTGGAAATGTCGCTCGAGTTCCCATCGATGGAGCTGACCATTGACAAGGTACGACCTCAACAAAGCTCCCCTGTTTTGTTTGCATGCTTGGTTGCCTGCCTACCTGCCCATGATTCATGATGCAGCATGCCCTTTGTTGCCTCGGCCACCGCGTCTCCTCCCTCAAATGCCCACACGTCTTGTTCATCTGTTGCTGTGGCACAGATGCTACTGCGTGAAAACGGGGAGCAGGGAGCGGGGAGCAGGGAGTTGGCGCCGTGTTTTGGCACGGGCAAATACGCAAGTAAACTCGGAAATGTGCAGCAAGCGGAAATGCGTGCATTTTATGCTACGGTGTCTGAAAAACGGAAGGCCAGCTATTAGGGACCAGCTGCACTAATCGCTCTCCCTCGCGTCTCTTGTACCGCATTTTTCTTCATTGTGTAGCGCGACGAAGAGAGCTTTGGAATCAGCCTTTCGCAGCTATATAACGGCCATGTAGCCGCTGTCAGCTTGGGAAGGCTCCCCCTTGACCTGGTCAGCTCTGCTTACTTTGTACACTCTTCCTCGAGCACCGCATCCGAACACGCCTCCCGCCCGTCGCCTGAATCGTTTGCCTTTATTATCCACACTCGCCGCGCCGTTCAGAGTTCTTTGACACACATTATGCAGACCATAGACGAGTACCACTCTACAGCCGCAGCGCATGCGGAGTCTGCGGAGGATGCCGTTTCTGCCACGGCCACAGCCACCGCTGTCAATGAAAACCACGCCGCCGAGCCTGTTGAGCTTGGCACAGCGCCTGCTGATACTGAGGAGACGGCGGAGGCGGAGGATGAGCCTGTTGCTGATGCTGACGCTCCTGCTGAGGAGCAGTATGAACGTGAAGGTGAGGATGAGGGTGGTCATGTCGAGGCCGCCGAGTCTGGCGCAACAACTGCCGACCTGCTTGCTGATGCCCAGGATGAGGACGACGCGGACGATGTTGACTATGTAGCGGGTGAAGAAGAGGAAGACGACCATGTAATCGAAGCCGATGGCCGCGATGCTGAAGATGACGATGATGATGAAGACCTCGATGCCGAGGAGTATGAAGATGCAGCCGATATCGATGCTGGTGATATGGATGATGCGCTGCCTGCCGATGGTGCGGAGGATGATGTCGACAATGACGACGAGCACATTGACGGTGCTGAGACTCGCGTCGACTCGCCCAACGCATCGCCAACTAACAAGCGGACGCAGGACGTGCGTTCAGGCACCGATGACCTGGCAACGACCGATGATCATGTCGCCAAAAAGCCCAGAAGCGAGGACAGCGTTGAAGCAGATGAGGACTCTGCTGCCGCCGCCGCCGCAATCGATGCCGTGGTCTAAGTATACACCTGGCTATGTAGCCAGTCGCTTTTACAGTTGCTTCGTTTGGCCCTTTTTTCTGGCTGCATCTCTTCAGGGTGCACTAGCTTTGTCTGCACATAACTGAGAGCATTGTGTATCTTGTACCATGGGAGAAAAAGTAGCAGTGGTGCTGAATTAAGCTGGCAACTACACGCGCATTTACTGGGTCTTGTTCGTGTTGCTTGGGGATGGCAGAGTGTTTGCCAGGTGCTGGCGGATGGTTGCTAGCGGGTTGGCCTGGAACGCAGGGTGGCCCAGAATCTGGTTGAAGCGCTTTTCTTCGTTCACAGCCGCCTTGTTTTTCGCCTTGCGCGTCTTCAGCCCTCTGTCAGCAGTGGGTGTCGCGCTCTGAGCGGCTCCTTGGCTGCGGGTCTTTGCGCTGGGGAACAGCAGGTCCTTGGCCATTTGGTCGGCCTGGATGTCCCTTAGCGAGTCCTGAATTGCACCCATGCCGCGGATCAGCGCGCTCTTGTTTGTCTCCCGGCCACGCCTGGTCTTTTGTTTCTTCTGCATCGTTTGTGCGGCGCTGATCTTCTCCATCCACTTCTTGTGCCGCTCTACCCGCTTGCCTTTCTTTGTCACTCTGCCTGCAGGGGTCTCCTCCTCGTCATTGCCGCCGCTGCCCTTTGGTGCTGAGTCGCTGGCAGGATAGATCGAGACTGGCGCTGACACAATGTCCGCATCGCCATCTGCCGCTGGCTTCGTCAACGCGCCAAACCCAGCAAAGAGCGACTGTGATGATGCTGTGGCGGCAGAGCTACCGGCGGCAGCAGCACCACTGGGTCTTCCAAACGCGAGAGCCGGCCCTACAGCTGCCCCTGCTGCTGTCGCTGGTTTCGCTGTGGCTGCTGGTGTTGTTGTGTGGTATTTGGCACGTTCGCGCTTGACACGAGGCATTGTCTACTCTCCTTGTATAAAGCGAGTGTGGATAAGAATAAATATAAAGCTTCCAAGCTGAATTGAAGTGTGCTGAGAGGCAAAAGCAAAAGCAAAAAAAGAGCTTGGGCTGGGTCCCAATCGGCAGATTAGTGCCGATTTATTTTCCTCTGCCCTACTGCTGCTGCTGCTGCTGGGCAAAGAACGCCTTTGACTGGCCAATGGTTGGCTTGATTGCTGCATCGCCCTTGTGCCAGTTGGCCGGACACACCTCGCCGTGCTCGTCAGAGTACTTGAGTGCCTGAACGAGTCGCAGAGCCTCCTGCACTGAGCGCCCCACTGGCATATCGTTGACGATTGCAACGCGCAGCTTCTGGCTTGGATCGATTATAAACAGGCCACGGAACGCCTGGCCGGTCTCTTCGCTGAGCACTCCGTAGTCGCGGCTCATCTGCCGAGTCCTGTCTGCCAGCATGGGCACGGCGATCTCGCCGACTCCGCCGTCCTTCCTCCCCTGCAAGCGCCAGTTGTAGTGAACAAACTCGCTGTCCGTCGAGCACACAACCAGGTCGCAGTCGGACCGCGCAAACTCGCCTGCGTGGTCGCTGAAGCTTGTAATCTCGGTCGGGCACACAAAGGTGAAGTCTGCTGGGTAGAAGAGAATCGCCAAGTACCGGTCCTTGTAGTCCGACAGCGAGACTGTGTCTATCGAGCCGTCTGCCAGCACTGCGGGAACAGCAAATGCAGGTGCTGGGCGACCCACACGGCATGCCTGTGCGCTAGGTGCGGCTGTGGTATCTGCTGCGCTGCTGCTGTTGTTGTTGTCATCGTTTCCAGGCTCTTCTGCTGCGTCAAGCATTACCTGGTCATCATCGCAGTCCTCCTTGCGCTTCTTCTGCACACCATGCTCGGTGCCTGCAGCCTCGAGCACACGCTTGGTAGTTTCAGCTTGAGCAGCCATCGTCAAATACCGCAATACAAAAAGTCCTTAGAGCTGCTATAGCGTGAGACGAAGAGAAGGAGAAGAGAAAGAAAAGGCTGTTTGTTTACTCCATCTCTACAAGCCCTTCTGCAAAACAGCCACTTGCGCTTGTGTGGCTGGCGAGCTGGCTCGCTCTTTGAGCTGGCAGGGCTTTCTGGCGCTTGCGTCACATGCACCGCTGGCATCCATAGCAGCGCGTGGAGCGTGGAGATTATGTATGCGGTCTATCATTCTCTGGAATATGGCGGGCGCAGAGAATGCAAGGAGTTATTGTCATGGCTGCAGTAACCAGACTACATTAGCATCACAAAAAGCTGGCACTCAGAGGATGCGGCACTGCACAAGCTCTTCTCGCCCAGCTGTCGCTTTACTAGTGTTTTTCAAAACTCGCTGGCCTCCTCATCTAAGCCAACAAACTCGACACTCGACATTTCCCGATGCCTCACATGGCAGCATCCACCAGGTATCGACGCGTACTGAACAGGCATCTGCCAGTGCTTCTCCTTGGGCTTCTTGCTGGATATATTGCCGGAAGCAACAAGCTGGCCATCAGAGATTCGCTGTATGCAAGCAGAGGATTCGACTCCAGCGCTGGCACCCAAGATGAGCAATGCCCCCATCCACCCACCCAGGCACAGTATTTGCCCGACTTGGAGCTGGGATACAATACAAAGCAGATCGCAGATGTGCTGGATGGAGAAAAGAGTGGGCGCGCAGAGTTCATGATTCGCTCCAACGGCAGAACGGTGGAATGGGACTACGACTCCGACTACGACTACGATTCAGATGAAGACGTGAACAAGCCAATGGCACACAACAGCGCCGGCAACAAAAAGGATGTGGCGTCTGCTGGCAAAACCACGGCTCCAAATGCAGGAGCTGAGCCTGTTTATGATATGTACCATCCCAACGGCACCAAGCCTGTGCGTGCGGCATTGGTCGCGCTGGTGCGCAACACCGATCTCTTTGGGCTGCGCCAGGCCATCCGCCAAGTCGAAGACCGATTCAACTCGCGGTTCAACTACCCGTACATCTTTGTCAACGACGAGCCCTTCACTGACGAGTTTATGCTCGGCGTCCGGGATCTAACAAAGGCCAAGGTCTCGTTCGGCACACTGGACCACGAGAGCTGGGGCATACCCGAGTGGATCTCGCGCGAGAAGTTCGAGCACGTCAAGCGCACAGCCCAGTACCCACACGGCGACAAGGAGAGCTACCGGCTGATGTGCCGTTTTCAGTCTGGCTATCTGCACAAACACCCGCTTCTGCGCGACGTCGACTTTTACTGGCGAATTGAGCCCGAAGTCGAGTACTTTTGCGACATGGACTACGATCCGTTCGTGTTTATGCGCGACAACGGGTACAAGTACGGGTGGAACATTGCAATGACCGAGTTTATGGACACTGTGGCTACGCTGTGGAACACCACGCAGGCGTTTATTAGCGAGCACCCGGAGATGCTGGCACGGGAAAACATCCTTGGGTGGCTTTTGGATGACCATGGCAACTACAACGGCTGCCACTTTTGGTCCAACTTTGAGATCGTCGATCTGTCGTTCTATCGCAGCCCACAGTACCAGGCGTTCTTTGACTACTTGGACAGGGCTGGCGGCTTCTTCTACGAGCGCTGGGGCGATGCACCTGTGCACTCTATCGCCGCTGCACTGCTCCTCAACGTCTCGCAGATCCATTACTTTGACGACATTGGCTACTTCCACCCCAATGTCATTACCTGTCCAAGGGGCTCAGGGTTGCGTGGCAAGTGCGTGTGCGATCCAGGAGAGTCATTTGTCCAGGATGGCTACTGCATTGTGCGCTTCAAGGAGAGCAAGCAGAGAGTCTTGCACCCCGAGTCTAAGGACCCCGTTCACACAGGCCTGGTGTATGTCGCCCCGCCATCGTTTCAGGCGCGGGGCCCAGCACCCAAATGAGTAGCAGCAAGCAGGCCTCAGCAGCAACATCCAATAGCCCGGTTTTTCTGATATACTTGATTTTAGCACTGTGGAATGAGCATGTATGCTCCAATACAGCTTTCTAATGGGATAGTAGAGCTGGCGCAGTTTAGTCCTCGCTTGGGGTGCCATCAGTCTTCCTTGCGCCGGTCTTGGTGCTGCTGAGTGCAATCTTTTGCGACTGCTTCCTTTGGTTTTCGGACACGGACGAAAAGACAGTCATCGCCTGAGCAACCATGCCTGAAATGTCGTTAGCCGATGCGGGGACGACGATGGTGTTGGACTCCTTAGCGATCTTGCCAAATGCCTCAACATACTGCTGGGCGACGTGCAGACCAGCCGCCAGCTCACCGCCATCAGAGGAGTGGATTGCCTGTGCGACACGCTCAATCGCCTGCGCCTCAGCCATTGCAGTCTGCCGGATAGCCTCGGCCTCACCAAGGGCGCGGTTGATCTGCTGCGCCTTCTCGGCTTCAGAGGCTAGGATCTGTGCCTGCTTGGCTCCCTCGGCCACGTTAATCGCCGACTGGCGCGAGCCCTCCGATTCGAGGATCTGCGCACGCTTGCTGCGCTCAGCCGATACCTGTGAGTGCATGGCCTCGACGACCTTGGCTGGCGGGTGGATATCGCGAATCTCGTATCTCAGACACGCAATGCCCCAGGACTCTGAGGCAGCGTTGATTGCGTTGACGATGTTGTGGTTCAGCGTGTTTCTCTCTGCGAGAGTCGTGTCCAGCGTCATCTGGCCGATTTCGGCGCGCATAGTAGTCTGAGCCAGCTGCGCAATAGAAAATTCGGCGTTGGCAACGCCGTACGACGCCTTGTAGGGGTCGACAACCTTGTAGTACAGCACGCCGTCAAGCTCCAGCGTCACGTTGTCCTGCGTAATTGCGCTCTGCGTGGGGATCTCAACAGCGACTTCCTTCAGGGACTGCGTGTACGCAATGCGATCCAAGAATGGGACCAGGATGGCCAGGCCAGGGTCCAGAATACGCGAGAACCGGCCCATGCGCTCAAGCACCCACGCCTCCTGCTGAGGCACAAACTTGACTATAGTGTTGCGTGGCAGACTCCTGCCTCCCAGCAGTCCAAACTGCCCGCGGCCATTGCCGGGCCCCATGCTGTTTCTCATGGCTCGCGGTTTAGGAGAGTCAGAGAATGCGCGTGTTTGGTGAATTCCTCGCGAAGACGAGGGCTGGGCAGTGACTTGAGCCAGAGCAAGCAGGTGACGTGCATGAGCCGGGCCCTTGCGTGCGAGTGCGGCCAGAGCCAGCGTGCTGCCTGCACGCTGAGCGAAGAGTGCTGGCTGCTTGGCGAGCAGCAAGGTAGCGGTCGACATTTGAATTCAGTAGGTAGAAAAAGGCTGTATTTGGCTCTGCGAAGTGATAGCGAGAGGTAATTGGATTAGGAGGGAGCAGAGACGACAGTGGTGGCAGTATTTAAGCATCCAAGAAGCGCCAGGCCGGTCTGTAGACGAACGCCAAGACATTTACTCGCTGTGTAGCCGCTGGAGCGTGGGCTCAGGGCAAGGGGAAAGCATGACCCGTCATCAGCGTGATTTTCAGTGCTTCTTGAATTTGATGTGCCGATTACGGGTAATGGTCCTGGCCAGAAATCACATCTGTTTATGCTAAGCAGCACAATAGCAGCAAGGGCCACAGTCTGCAGAGGGACACGAAGGCAGCGGATGTGTGGTGGCAGCATGGCGCATTAAGCTTGACGCCAGCACACAAGCAGTGGGTTGGGGAAGAGCAGTGTCTAAGCCCCTCGGCCCAAAGCGAAATCAGCAAAGCGTCGCCATGCCAGCGAGCAGCGAGCGAGTGCCTCGGTGCGCTCAGAGGCAAATACACACAGCGAACAGGGAAGCTTCTGCCGTCAGCACACCGCTTCCTCTAAAGTATTATGAAACGTGCGTGGTTGCGTGCTTTTTTGGTAAGCGCCTGGAAATGGATGGGAGGGGGTTTCGTAACCAAAATGTACAAAAGGATACAGACAGCAAGCAGCGCGCATACGTGATGGCTGGAAGCGAATAAACAGATGCGATGTGATGTGTGCTGAGCATCAATTGGCTCGCCTCCGGAACGTACATGCATCTTCTATTACATCCTTGTCTCCTTTGTTGCAGTCGTCGTCGTCTCTCCCCAAAGGGCATGTCGCAGATGCAGTGTTCTTTTTATATGTAAAATGGGCCTGCACAACCTCGTCGGACGTTCAGGTTTCCTCTTGTTGCTCATTCTGTGCGGTGTGCACAGCCACTTTCACACTCCACAGCTACTCCCGTATTTGGGCCATGGTTTCATAGCGCAACAGAGTCACTTCTCCATCTCTTTGCTGCTCTCTGTCAGGAGTTATAAAGCAAAGGCGCTATTCTCCCTCCCCACATTCCTCGCTGTGCATCCTTCTAGCCTTCTTTTCTGGCCTCAAACCACATCCAACCCATCTCTGCCCACAATGAAACTTGCTGTAATGGCAGAAGCACACATAATGGTCACAGTCTGCGTACCCTGTAATACACCGCCATCTACTGACCTCAAAGTCGCCCGCGAGATGAGGCCAATTGGTCCGATTATTGTTCCTGATGAGGTTGTTGTCACTATTGTAACTCCAGTCTAGCCGTGCAACTAAAGCGCCCCAGCAGTTGTCTGTGGCTCTTACCATTTGCCTTTTGTTCTCTGTCAATACGCTATGATTTTATCCTTCGTTCTACTACTGTTGTTCGCCAAATAAACGCATATATATGTGCATACGCCTTTCATCTAGCCATCTTGAGCAGCACCAGCCATGATCCCGTTGATCGATCAGGGCATTGCAGATAATCATCAATCACGCCCAGAGCGGGAGAGCGCGGGCGATAGCGCCAGCTTTGGTGTGATAATAAGCGGCGAAAAAAATGAATTGCCAGACTTCAGCGCTACATGCATCTTTGTCTCTCTTTCACACTGTTTCCACTTCCATTGCTATTTGTTTGAGCACCTCCGAACAAGGCGTTGCACATTTTGCACTCGAGCACGGAGGACCAGGGAGCCACAATATTGCTTTTTACCAAATGCTGTCGAGGACTGCTGTATGCTCAATTCCTGCCCGATCGGCAGTGGCTGGGGCCGTTGGCCGCTCTTCAGCCAAATTCGCCGCTGTTCGCGCTCAGAGCACAAGCTCAGCTTCCGAGAGCAGCGCTAGCGGCGAAGAATACAAGGGATCAGCAAACTACGTGCCTGGGAAGCAGGGTTTCGCGCCAGGATTCCCCCCGCCAAAGAACTGGCGCGACTCGCCGCGTGCCAAGCCAGCGCCTCTTGTGCCAGGTGATCTAGCTGCGCCATCGGGCAAGCACGCCTATCGGCCTGAGAGTGAGGAGGCAGCAGCAGCAGAGAACCCGGCGCGGCTGTACAAGCAGAAGATGAAGGAGCTCCGGTATAGCTACATGCATGGACACCTTGTTGAGCAGCAGAGGAAGCGCGAGCTGCGGAAGGAGAGCCTGGCCAAGGTGCGCAAGCTGCATGCCGACCGCCGCGAGAAGCTGCGCAAGGAGCGGATCCTGTACGAGACTCAGGTGCGCGCAGACCCTCTATCGGCCGAGAATGTGCTCAATGCGGAGGGCAAGACCCTTTTGAGCAACATCCCTGGCGAGGAGTCGCACGCTGACCAGCACCAGCCCGATGCAGATGAGAGCGCTGGTGCGGCAGCAGCTGCAAAGAAGGCTGTCAAGCTGCGCGATCTCGAGACTGGCTACAAGCTTGCGCCTCCCCGCGTGTCGATTTCCTTCCCCAAGGAGGCTAATGAGCTTCGTGCCAAGGAGCGGGCAAACAACCGCAAGGTGACTGAGAAGCGCAGGCACGAGGAGAAGGTGCAGTCGCTGATGGCCCTGTTCCACGAAGCGGAGTCCTTTGTGCACTACCACAACCTTGAGAAGAAGATCTTTGACTTCACCAACGTTCTCTCCGTCTCCCACCGCACCCTGGGCGAGCTTGTTGACGACCTCAACAAGAACGGCGGCGTTACCACTGCCCCCGAGGTCGCCAGGCGTACGGCTGAGCTTCGCAACACCCTCCAGGGCACCACTGGTCGCCAGGGCAAGCTGGGCTACGACGGCCTTGTCAAGTGGCTAGACTCACACCCCGAGGATGCCGAGGGCATCACTCAGATCAGCAGCGAGAACAAGAAGCCATCCTCGGGCTAGCAGCAACAACAAAAATCCAAGCTTGTCTACTAAATCCCTTTCTGCCATGCTTAAATATCCTCGTCAAAACTTCCATACAAACACTGGGTATATCGATTAAACATGCTGCAGACACCCTACACAACGGTGTGCACGGTGTTTCCATCAGTGCTCTCAAAGAGCTGCTGGTGCAGGCTTGCAAAGCACTTCAAGTGGCCATCCACTCGCACCTTGCCTCGCCTCTTCCTATCTAGCTCACCACTTCGTCTGCTTTCTACTGATCTCACATACTTCTAGATCTAGGAGACATGGCTGCTGCACTGGCTCGGCTGCCCTTGCTGAGCATCCCAGACGCCTCCATGCGGCCTACACCTGTATGGACAGCGAGTCTGTAGAGGCTTATCTGGCAGATGCCAGTCGCCATGTGAACGGCATCGATAGACTGCTCGGGATTACCTGGCTGCCTTCCATTCTTATTTGGATTGGTCATCGAGGCATCCGGGCTCTCCGCCTGTGGATATCTCGGTGCCGTTTTCGGACAGCGGTGCAAAGCAGCTGGCATGCTGCAGTACTTCTTGCAGCAAAAAGTCTATTAGTAATCAGGGGCTGTTTCGGTGCAAGGTCATCGCATTTCCTTCCTTGCAAACGTGCATGGAACCACATAGATACTAACTTCTCTTCTCTGGCAAGCACAGACACAGCAAATGCAGTTCTGCATGTGTGACGGGCACCTCTAAAAGGATGGATGGTCTTGATGAATTACGTGGATTAGTGGTGATCGCACTGCTGCGGTACTTGGCTGGTCCTGAAATGCCATGTAAATGCTGCGGAAGGGAGTCGGGGGGAAACGTGTCCAAATCCCGCCACCAAGGCGCCTGGTCACCACGAACTAGCGGGTAAAGATGTTCTAGAAATTGGATCAATGGCGGCCCTTGTCCAGGAGGCGTGATTGCGGAGTTTCCACCAGGGTAGCCATCTTGGCAGCACTGGCGTCTTTATTCTGGGCGGTTAAAGTAGGAGAAAAGGCTGCAAAGCGTATGCCTTGCATGGCTCTGCCGCGTCACGCATGCTTACAAATATACACTTAGAACACTGGTGCTGGCCAAGTGACGTGCTCGCAAGGCAAGGGCAGCAAGGCAAAGGAAACGAGGCAACTGCCAAGAGGCAGCAAGGTGGTTTCTGCATATAAAAGGCGCGGTCGGCTGGCTGCTTTCCTAGAGCTGCATCACACCTCGTTCACCAAGAACATACCACATACAACTCAGCTACTCTCTTCAACTCACCAGCTACCGCTACTACTACTCTTCGAAACCATGACTGAAACTGTTGCCATCATCGGAGCCACCGGCGCCCAGGGCGGGTCTGTTCTCAAGGCACTCAGCGCCGTTCCGCAGCAGTACAAGCTCCGTGCAATCACGCGCAACGTGGGCTCTGACCGCGCCCGTGAGCTCCAGCAGACCTACAAGGGCGTCGAGTGGATCTCTGCCGACCTCAACGACATTGATGGCCTCCGCAAGGCGTTCAAGGGCGTCGACGTCGTCTTTGGAACCACAAACTACCTGCAGAAGGACATCTTTGACAAGATCGATGCTGGGGATTTGGATGCCGAGTTCAAGCAGGGCAAGAACTTTGTCGACGCTGCAATCGCTGAGGGTGTCAAGCACATCGTCTACAGCGGTCTTGAGAGTCCCAAGGAGGTCAGCAACGGCAAGTACTCGACTGCGTATGAGCCCGAGGGCAAAACCAAGATCGAGCAGTACATCCGCGCCAACTCGGACAAGGTCAAGGGCTACTTTGTCTACGCGGGCTTTTACTTCCAGAACTTCTTGTACTCTGCAAGCTGGGAGACACGCACAAACGCCCAGGGCCAGGAGGAGCGCGTCGTGGTGTTCACTTACCCTACTCCCGAAGATGTTGTGGAGCCCTACCTTGATATTGAGGAGGACTTTGGCAACACCGTCCAGCTCGTGCTTGACAACCGCGAGGAGTACGAGGGCAAGGTGGTGACTGCCGTGGAGGGCGACTACACCGGTGTTCAGATCGCAGAGGCGTTCACCCGCGTCACGGGTGTCCCAGCTGTCTTCAAGAACGGGGCTCTTGAGGAAATCGACCGCAAGGAGATCTACGAGATGCTCGAGTTCTTTGTCGAGTTTGGTGCCTTCAGCAAGCACGACACTGCGCATGCCAGGAACACCACCCCAAGGCCGTTTACCACTCTGGATCAGTTCTGGAAGCGCTACGAGTCGTTCAGGCCCCAGTAAAGCGACTGGGAAATAAACGGCCCCAGTGCCAGCACCCAAGGTGCTTTCTTTTATTTTGACGATAGACAGCTGGGATTCATCACATCTTCTTTCTGCAAAGATATGCACTCTTATAAGCCTGATGATGAGTTGCCGGAGCTAATGTATGTGGCCTGTGCGAGTTGCAGGAACTCGGACTCGGAAATGCCAATGGCCCTTGCGGCCTTTGCAGCGCCGCTCAGTGAACTGCGCACAGAATCGAGCAGCAGTGGAGTTGCCCCCAAGGCAGGCAACGGAGGCATGCTTGTTAGCTGTGCTTGGGTCTCAGCCGCCTGCTCGACATCGCCTTGCTGCTCGGGTTCACTGTCGTTCGCTTGTCGGTCATATTCTCCCCAGTAGTCGTCGCTGTCGTTGCCATCATTGCCTTCTGCTGATCCATTACAAGAATCGACTGCAGTGCTATTGGGCTTTGGCTTTGGCTTGGGTTTGTCGGGTTGTGGGAACTGGCTCCAGTAATCGTCATCGTCATCATCGTTGTCCTCAATGCCGGCATTCCGATGCTTGTACACGTCTTCGGCTGCCTCAACACTGCCTGAAAGCTGAACTCCGCTTGGCAGATCAAGATCCGGGAACCTGCCGTTCATCGCATTTAGGTTAAAATAAGCCCATTTCTCGTCGTCCTCCCACACAAGCTCTACAAAGTAAGTCTTGTGTGAGCTACCAGGCACATGGCCAAATGGAACTCTGGCGCGCATGGTTTCGCCATCTATGCGCTCAAATGTCACGCTGTCGACGTTTAGTATTTCGGCTTGGTCCTCTGTTAGCTCAGGGGCAAAGTGCTGGTGGCGAACAAAGCTGCCAATGTCGTCGGACTGCCACTGAAGAGCATAGTCGATAGCGGCAAAGAGAGCGGCGCTTGGATCTGGCGTATCACCGATTGCAGGCCCAATAAAGTCCCAGCGCTGCTGGATGCTGACGCTCGAAATAGCCATCAGCTCATCGATCTGCGTGGTGCTGCGCAGGTACAAGACCTTGCATGCCGTTTCGACAATCTGTCTCGCGTGATCGCTCGTGGATATTGTGTATAGCTTGCTGCTCATTCCGGATAAAACGCGTTTTGCGGTGTAAGGAGTGCTGGGAGGGATGATGTCAGATGCAGTGGAGGCAATGGTGGCTGTGGTGATGCAATGCCAAAATTCATTAATCAGGACAACCACGAATCTCGCTTCATCGATGGCGGCGATCTGGCGAACTATGGTTATCTCTGCTGCTGCTGTTTTCCTTGGCTTATCGCCACACCTCCTTATCTCTAATGCACTTGTGATGCGCAATAGCAGCAGCAATATATGCGTGTGAGCACTGGCGCTCAGCTGACCGCGGCTTGTCGCCTATTATCCTCGCAGGGACTGTCTATGCGCAGATTCCAGCTCGATCCTGTGTAGACAAGAGGAGGCAGTCGTGTTCATTGCTCGGCAGCCGTCTGTCACTTGCCCAAGCCATTGGCTGCGAAGTGTCCGTTGAAATAGCCGGAAGCAGATTGGGGCCTGGTGTTGGGGGGGCGCATGGGCGGGTCCTATCGCCCGATGAGGTTCAGCAATAGTGTGAGAGGCGCGTTGTTTTCCATTCGCTTCGCCGGATTAGCCAAGTCCTGCGAAACGTGGAGGGGGAGGAGGAAAACAGTGGTCTGCCCGTCCCCCTAACCCGGACGTGGCGCGAGCAGAGCAGCCTCAGGGATACCGTGTCTGCTTGCTCCGTTTGCTTGCGTGCTTGCTCCACAGCTTGGTCGGGTAGAGAGCAGCTCTGTCTGAACCCGCCAGGCGTTGCGCGTGTGGGCTGTCGGGTGCATTGAGAAACAGCGCTGGGGCCACATTGGGCAGGCACCAGCAGCGCACTGCTTGCCTTGTACGCACCAGGCAAGCGCCAGCCGCGATCTCCCAAACAGCAGACGCGGTGGCAGCAGCAACAACAACGGCGGCTGGCTTCTACATGAAGTGCAAAACAATGAGCCCTGTCGCTATGCGCATAATTATCTTATCCCCCCGCCCACATCGCCCCCAACCCTCAGCCCCCAATGGTGTGCCTCCACTGCGCCAGAGGGAGAGGGAGGGTATAAAAGACCCGGCGCTTCTTTTCTCTTCTGCAACCGCTGTCCTTCACCCGCAAACGTATTCACCTTTGTTCGTGCCCCCTCTCTACTCACACACACTTTCCAGATGGTTTCTGTGCGCACTGTGCCCACCAGGCCCCACGAGGGCCAGAAGCCCGGCACCTCGGGTCTTCGCAAGCGCGTCGTTGTTTTCCAGCAGGAGAACTACACCGAGAACTTTGTTCAGGCCATCTTCACTGCGATGCCCGCTCCCGGCCCCAAGAACGCCACTGTGGTTGTTGGTGGCGACGGGCGCTACTACATGAAGGACGTGATTCAGAAGATCATCCGCATCGGTGCTGGCAACGGAATCGCCAAGTTTATCATTGGCCAGAACGGCATTCTTTCCACGCCCGCAGCATCAGCCATTATCCGCAAGCACCAGGCCGACGGCGGCATCATCCTCACTGCCTCGCACAACCCCGGAGGCCCCAAGAATGACTTTGGCATCAAGTACAACACCCGCAACGGCGGACCAGCCCCCGAGGCCGTCACCGACGCCATCTACGAGGCCACACGCACCATCTCCTCGTACTCGGAGGTCGACCTTGACGCGCCCGTCGACCTGTCGACTGTTGGTACCCAGTCCTTTGACGGCTTTGAGGTCGAGATTGTCGACTCGGTTGAGGACTACGTGCAGCTTATCAAGAGCATCTTTGACTTTGACATGATGACGAGGTTCCGCGAGCAGAACCCCGACTTCACGCTGCTGTTCGATGCCCTCAACGGCGTGACTGGTCCCTACGGCCACCGCATCTTTGTTGAGGAGCTTGGGTTCCCCGAGAGCTCGCTTGACGAGTGCACTCCTTTGGAGGACTTTGGCGGAAGCCACCCCGACCCTAACCTCACCTACGCCCACAACCTTGTCGAGCGTGTCGAGCGCGAGAAAACCTCCCTTGGCGCTGCGTCTGACGGCGACGGCGACCGCAACATGGTCATCAGCCACGACTGGTTCGTCACCCCCTCGGACTCGGTCGCCCTGATCGCTCACCATGGCGCTCAGGCCATCCCCTACTTCAAGCGCCACGGCCTCAAGGGCCTCGCTCGCTCGATGCCCACCTCGTGCGCCATCGACCGCGTGGCCAAGGCCAAGGGGCTGGAAGTCTTTGAGGTGCCCACTGGCTGGAAGTTCTTTGGCAACCTGATGGATGCCGGCCGTCTGTCGATCTGCGGAGAGGAGTCGTTTGGCACTGGCTCCGACCACATTCGCGAGAAGGATGGCATCTGGGCCATCCTCGCCTGGCTGAACATCATTGCCTACGTCAACCAGACATCGCCTGGAGCCTCGATCCGCTCGATCATGGCCGATTTCTACAAGACCTATGGACGCAACTACTTTACCCGCTACGACTACGAGGAGGTCGCGTCGGAGGGTGCTAGCCAGATGATCGACCGTCTGCGTGGATTCGCTCAGGAGGGCGGCGAGAACGAGGTCGTTGGAAGGGAGTTTTACGGATACAAGGTCGCCAAGATCGACGACTTTGCTTACACCGACCCTATCGACCACAGCGTGTCGAAGAAGCAGGGCGTTCGCGTCATCTTTGACGACTCGTCCCGCATCATCTTCCGCCTCTCGGGCACTGGGTCGGAGGGCGCCACCGTGCGCATCTACATTGAGCGCTTTGACCAGAAGGAGTTTGACCTCGATGCCCAGGTCGCGCTCAAGCCGCTGGTCCAAGCCGCTCTGGAGATCTCCAAGCTTGAGCAATACACTGGCCGCAAGGAGCCCACTGTTATCACATAAGCCAGGCAGTCTGGCAGCACCCCTTCCCCTTTTCTAACGCACGATCTCCTGTTTAATATGAATACCACTGCCGTCACCCGCAGCTCACGCCTGTGCATGAATGTTAACCATACTTTTGAGCACTCTTGATCGCTCAGCAATATAGCTGTGGGATTCTCTCTGGCCCCAACCAAGTGCCAGGCATAGCTCGCGTGCATTTTCTCTTCCTCTATTCTGGCTCTGACTCACACAATGCGACCTACGAGCATGCTCCTTGGGGACCTGAAGGTGCTGACCGTCCCCATGCATGCAGTCGGCCTGCGCGTCGACAGATTTATCCTGAACAATGTCGGTATCCCGCCCAGCCTGCTGTTTAAGCTAATGCGCAAGCGCGCTATCGCCGCAGTCGACGTCGACGGCAGATATAGGCGGATCAATGGCACTGATCGCGTGTTCCCTGGCATGCGCATTAGGATTCCGGACGATCTCGTTATTGACACTAGCAACAGCAATAGCAGCGGCAGCGATGATAGCGGCATTGGCCCTCCTCTGCACACGCCATCTGAGCAAAGCAGCGCAAAAAGAACCGAATTTATTCAGCGACAGCTGCCAGTGATCTTTGAGAACGATGCAATGGCAGTGTTCAGGAAACCCGCAGGTCTGCCATGCCAAGGCGGCACCAACATCCAGTACTCTGTGGACAGCCTTCTTGCAGAGCTGGACAAGATACGCAAAACTGGGGCAGAGGCTGCGCACAGGCTCGTGCATCGCCTGGATCGCGGTACTACAGGCGCACTGGTTGTGGCCAAGACCCGGCTGGCTGCAAAAACGCTGACCAGGGCATTCCACGACCGTACCGTGAGGAAAACCTATATCGCTGTTCTCCATGGCATTCCTCACCCCCGCCAGGGGACCGTCAGCGTGCCGCTTGTAAACGCTGGAACGCATGTAAAGCCTCTTCTCGAGACTGCTGCTTCTATTTCTGACCTCAGCGACAAGACCTCGCCAGTAGCAAAGCCTGCTATTACAAAATACAAAGTGCTCAAAACTGGCACGTTTGAGGTAGGTTGCCTGCGCACTCCATGGCACTATGCTGCACGATGCGAAGCAGGCTCTTTTCTGTCTGCTAACATGCACGGCTTGCTCCAAAAAGGTTCAAAATGTAGAATAAGAGCGTATCGGTTGTGGAAGTAGATATTCTGACGGGCAGAAAGCACCAGATTCGTGTGCACTGCGCCAAGGTGCTTGGGTGTGCTGTCCTTGGCGATCGCAAATACGCTGCCGAGAGCAGCGACTCCTCAGGCCAGAAGGACATGAGCGCACTGTACTTGCACCTATTCAAGCTCCAAGTGCCGGTAAGCAGTCGCCCACGATGTATTGAATCGACACAGTACGCTGGCATATTCTAAGCCAAGTCATATGCACCGAGTTGATCTGTGCTTTAACTTGCTTTTGCGTTTCAAAACATGTAGAATGTGGGCACGAATGGAAACACTGGCAGCACTAGTCTGAATGGCTCTTCTGTTTTTGTCAGGGCGCCGTTTCCCGATTTCTGGACACCAGTATTCAAGGCACTTGGCATCACATTTTCCAAGAGAGTGTAAAACGGCGCTTGCATCGGCGTGTTTTTTTACAACCCCTGTTCGACCACACCTACAACAGCAGCAATATCCACAGTCGCAGTATCAATCAGCATACATACGCATATAGACATAAGCGTGAGTCGTTGGCATGGCACGTGCAGGCACAAATAAAGCAGTGCACTTACCTCCCAAATCGTCGTCGTCGTAAAGATCAAGAATGTGCCGTTTCAGGCGCTTTTTGCTTTTGGGTTTGCGGCCAGCATCAAGCTCATCAGAAGGCCGTTTGCCGAGAACTGGCGATCCAGCATCGAGCTCTGCAGTGTCGCTGGCTGCAGTAGCAGCAATATCTGACTCGGGCGTCGCCTTTGCTGCCTGGCTTATCTCTGCCGCTAGCTGCGTATCTGCAAGTGGTGAAGGCAGTAAAGCCAGATCGCTGGGATGGGGCAGTTTGGGCACGAGCAGGTTTGTCTTTCCGCTTAGACTATCGGGGCAGGCTGGCAGATGCGGCAGCCACTCTAGGAGACTCGTGTATAGCGTCACTAGATCCTGGTGCCAAATGCCAAACAGCATAAACAGTCGCGCGGATATCCCCTGAATAACCATCGCCAGGGGCATGAACAGGGTCTGCGACATCTGCGCAGTAAACTGGATGTACACGTTTTGGCATATCTCTATCAGCTTGCCCACCAGTCTAGCTACACTGGAGACTCGCCCTGCCAGCGCAGTCATGTAGTGCTGGCACGGAAGCGCCTGCCATGCTGCTGGCTTGCGCGCATGCTTTGAGGTGTTCGGATCGTAGAACGCCTTGACAGTCCTCTCGATCATCTCCCTCAGCTGAACCTTTTCAAGCACCTTCAACGCACGGCGCAGCTCGTACAATCGACGAAAGTACACTGCGTTCTTGTGCTGGTTCCAGTTGCGGTAAAATATGCGTGCAAGTAGCTGGCGATCGTGCCACACCTCTGGTCGAAAGAACGCCTCTGTGGTGTGAATGAGTGCGCCAAGGCTGCTTGTGTGGTCCCAATTTCTGACGTTTTTGAACACTGGGTTATCGATCCGCCTATGTGCCTTTCGCTTGCTCCCTCCGTCTTTCGCATCGCTGTCAGGCATGAACTTTGCCTTTGGCACTGAATGGCATTCTGGAAATGCGTACGCTCGGTCGTTGAAATTCATGGCTCGCCTTGCTAACGGCGCGAAAATGAAAAACTGGGTGGGAGATTAGAATCCGAGTGGGATATATTGCCCGCTGCTCGTTTTATGAGGATATAACAGCTAGAACTCAAAGCTCTAGAAACCGTTTTATTCGTTGTGGGGGCTCCCATTTCACCACATGACGAGGGTGGTTAGTGAGCGGCAAGTCATGTAGCAAGCATCTTCAGCCCACCAGCCCTTTTGCTGCCGTGGAACGATTGCAGCGAACGGAATCCTAGTGAACGGGTCAACGAAGAGGGCAGGAATCTTGCGATGCCCTGGCTTTGTCAGAGCACTGGGCTGATATGTAGCTACAGCGGTGGCAGTGATCTGTGCTTAACTTGCGCATGATCCTTAGCGGTTTGGCGATTCGGTTCGGGTGCTGTTTGTTTGATGGCCCTACGCACCGTGAAGAGCCTTGAGGCAGCAGCGCAGCCGCATTTCTTGTTGACGTTTCGTGTTTGCTGTTCTCCCTCTCTCGTCTCCGTTTACAATTCACAACTCCCGTGTTGTTTTCTTTGCATACCAGACGCGGCGGCACTCCTGATAGAAAGAGCTGAACAGATACAGCAAATGGCGGGACCCAGCTTGGCCGAGCTCAAGGCAAGTAGAGTCCCATGCAAGCAGCTTGCAACACCCACTTGCGCTGACAAAGACTAACAAGCAGCAAGCAGGAAGTAGTGGGACCTGTAATAAAACCGCGTTCCCTTTATGCGTTTGCATGTGGTGTCTTGCCAGTGTAGAAGCGCCAGCTGTTGAGGCGGCAGCAGCAGAAGCAAAAAGGAGGACAGAAACGCAAAAGAGAAGCAAGCAGCGTGCCCTTGGCCTCGGCAGGCGGGGGCTATCCACGGTCGGCATCTGCAGGGCCTACTGCAGCAATGGGCTCTAGCCACCGGTCCGAAGGACGCCTAGAGACATATTTCAAGCGCAGCGCATCGGCAAAACCCTTGCCAGACACAGTGGGCACAGCAACAAGAACGACAGCCGCGGTTGCTGTTGCTGCTATGCTCTCTCGAAGTGGGTCGCTGAATGGCCCGTTTGCAGCTGTGCCACGGGAGACAAAGCAAAATCCATTCGATATTATTAGTGACTTGGTTGCTGGATCCATGGATGCAAGCTCTCTGGATGGAACAGATCAGTCGGTGGTTTACCAGGAGTCGGGGGAGCAGCTGGTCATTGTTGGTGCTAGCGGGCACATCAGCGATTCGGACGACGAGGTCCAGGGCAAGGTGGATGCGTTCGGAGACGATGGCACAGACAGATGGAGTGAGCATCAGCACGAGTACGACCTGGGAGAAAACGACCCCAGTTTATACAAGATCACGCCTACCACTGATACCGGCGGCAACATCAGCCACAGCAATGAGAATGCACTGGGCATGTTGGAAATCGCAGACGACAACGAGTGCACAGAGCCAACTACAAACGCAGCCAGCACTCTAGTCGCTCGACAGGTGTTCCCTGTAGAATACTCCAAGTCCAGCAACACCCCAGCAGAGGCAGCTTCAGTAGGCGACAACACGGGCATTTCTGGTGGCAGCTCATTCAGCAAGCCACTGGAATCGCTGTCCCTACGCAGCCATGTGTCAATTACGTCAGCGGTTCCCTTGAAGCAGCTGGAGAGGCTCAAGGACGATGGGTCGTTCCTGTCGTTTACCTCGCTGTGCGGAAGAAGATCAAGTCCACTGAACTGCTTGGCGGACGCGCTGCTCCACTACGAGATTGCCGGCAGTGGCAGCGACACTGCAGCACGACCAAATACTCAGCCAAGGGACAGCCGCTCTGGCAACGGAGCAGCACATTTTTCGCATTCAGTATCGCCAACGGCTGCTATTTCGCACAGCGCTGGTGCATCGATCGGGCAGATGCAGCAGGCGTTCATGTCGCTATTCCGTCTTCAGATGGAGGCACCTGCGCTGTACCCGTTCATATACCTTGTTGCGCGCGACTACACAGTGGTTTTCAAAATTATCCACAGCGCAGAGCCAAAGGAAGAAGGTGGATCCAGCGGATCCAGACGCGTGGCTATTATCAGCCAGTCGTCGCTAGGTCTGCGCAAGACACTGCGTGCGGAAGGCGTGGACTTTAGTGTACCACTTGCACCCAAGACGCGCAACTGGAGCGAAATCCCAGGAGCGATCGAGGCAGACGAGCAGGAGAAGTGGCATCTGCAGTCAACGGCGTTTGACAAGACATGGCAGTCGGCACTGCTTGTAGTGGACACGGTCAATATCAATGGCCCGTTCAGTCACCTGTATTCGACGCCGTTGGACGCAGCCAGAATATACTCCACGGGCCCATTTCTGAATGCGACGATGCGCAGAGCCACGCTGAGGTTCTCCAACGCTGTCACGTATGAAAATGGTGCTCAGGGCGGGGAGAAAACCACCAGGCGATTGTTTAAGCTGGACATCAAAGGCGTCGTGTTCCCCAGCTACTGGAGCACCATCTTGGCAGCAGTTGCAGAGCTATTTGGGGACACTGGGTTTTATGCGGTGTCCAAGGAAACACCCGATACTGCACATTTCGCACTCCTGGCATCAAAGCAGAGCGGCGCCATGGCAAGCAAGAAGAGCGTTTCGTATGCGGATGGCCAGTACACATACATGTAGCACCGCCGTGTCCACGATGCGTTCATCTCCACCGCAATAAAATGTATATACACACCGCGTGCTGAGGCATGCAAGGGTAGAGCTAGCCACACAAACTGACATGGTGCTGGCTAGTTTCTGTGGCACAACCCTTCTTGTATGCTGACTCGTGGGAGTCTAGCGGTGCGTCTTTGAAGCATTACAGATGAAACAGAAAATGGTGCTGCAGCGGGGCGCTATTTGCAAAGGCACAGTTAGGTTCATGCGGACAGATTATCAGCCTCTGTGCATTACGCTTCATATCATTGCAGACACAATCTCTTCCATCGCATCTGCTCCACAAATTCCTTTTGGTTGGTCCGCTGCCTGAGGGGCTTATCCTGAACGATTCCTGTAATCCACCTGTCAATCCTAGTGAAGCAGCCGTGCCTCTGGCCCACACGCGTAGCCAGCACATCTGCTTCAGCAGAGCGCTTGACTGTAGAAACAGAATTATTCTATTTATAGATTCCACCCACAGGACAAGCTATTCTGTGCAATGTGACGCCTGCGGACCTGCAAAAGGGCAAACCACGCCGCTGTAATCCAGCTAGCGAGCACACTGGAGGTTGAGAACTGCATCTCGGCAGCTATAGCCCGTGTCAATCCAACTGGGGGAACATCACACCATTTGCAGAATTCTTTATGAGCTAACATGCAGCTGCTTAAGAGGGTGCATATTTGCTGCATACAGCGTGGAGAATGCATGTTGTAGCGGGCTAGTGGAGTGAGGAAGGCAGCAGCAAAGGCAGGAGCAAAGCTCCTAGGGTTGTCAAAGCCATGAATATAAATACGCTGGTGGTATGGCATCCTCCCTTCGTCAGCCATTCTCTTTCATATTTTCTATTCCACACCCTATATCACTTCTTTATTATATCTGAACCCAATATGCCCGCTACAATCCCACCAGAGTGCCCAGTGGCGCATGCCAGTGTCGCGTCACTTGAGGGAGGTGCTGACTCGGTGACCTTTATCATCGTCGTTGAGAGGGGTAGGCAGCCAGAGACCGATGGGTTTATTGTCCCCGCATCAGCAGCCGACACCAACCTTGCCCAGTTCCGCCACGATATTGCTGCGCGTTCCACAGGCGTGAGCATTATGCCCTCTGCGGTTGAGCTCTTGGACGCCAAGGGTAGGCCAATCGAGACCATTGGACACCTCATTGAATCGAGAGTTGCCTACCTTGGAACGCCGCTTGCTGGTCGCAAGCCACCTATGTTCTCAGGATACCCGATTGTAGGCGTTCTGCCCTACCTTATAACGCCAAAGGGGTTCCGCTGGGCGCTCAACAAGTTCTTTGAGGACCATGGCGACACAGTGACTCTTATGCAGCTTGGAAGGCGCGGGATAACCACGCGTGACCCAGCCGTTACTGCCGCCGTAATGAATGACAGCGAGTACTTCTTCAAGGGGCTTGAGGCGCCAAACACAGTGCTGCGCGACGTCGGCGGCAATGGCTTGGTCACCACTTCGTCAAAGGATGCAGCGTGGAAGCTGTCCCACCGCATCCTAGTGCCTGCGTTCTCAGCCAGTGCGATGAAGATCTACGGCGAGGAGATGGCCGAGGTTGCTCAGGACGCTGCATCGCTGCTCGATAGCCATGGACCAGCGCATTCAATCGACGTCTTGGCGTTTACGACAAACGTGGCATTCCAAACCATCGGCATGGTTGGGCTTGGCTACGACTTTAGGACGCTTGACCCAAGCAACACTGAGCAGCATGCATTCCTCGCTGCGATGGAGTTTTGCCTTGGCCAGGTGGTCTCGCGCGCATTCAAGCCACGGTTCTGGAAGAGGCTTCCGTTGGGCGTCAACTACAGGTTTGACGAGAACATGGGCGTGCTGAAGGAGATCATCCAAACGTGCATCAACCAGCGCAGAAACTCGCCAGACGCCACCAACATGAAGAAGGATCTTTTGGGCTACATGCTCAATGCACAGGCACCCGATGAGGACGGGAATCTGGTTGGGCTCAGCGATGAGCTCATCTTTGACCAGATCCTGACTTTGGGCATTGCGGGCTACGAGACGTCCGCCAACACTCTTGCATGGACACTCTATCTCCTGGACAAGCACCCGGCCATTCAGCAGCGTGTCATCCAAGAGCTTGCCAATGTTGGAATCACTCCTGGCACTGCGCCTACTGTCAAGCAGGTCAACCAGCTCAAGTATCTGACGCAGGTGATAAAAGAGGTGCTGCGTGTGCTGCCACCTGTGCCTATACTCTCCAAGACGTGCGAAAAGGCATGCATCTTGCCTGGCGGATACACCGTGGAGCCTGGCACTTCGGTAAGCATCAATGTCCATTCCCTGCACCACAACCCAAAGACATTCAAGGATCCAGACGTGTTTGACCCAGAGAGATTCAGCGAGGAGAACATCAAGAAGATACCCGAGGGCGGATGGCTGCCATTTTCGTCTGGTGCACGCGCTTGCATTGGCATGCAGTTTGCTTTTATGGAGATGCGAATCGTTCTCGCTACGCTCCTGTCCAGATTCAAATTCAACACGGTCGGCAACGAGGAAGTTCCATATGATCCCAAGGGCGCAACAGCAAAGCCACTGGACCTCTTTATGACTGCACAGAAGCGCGAGGATTTCCCAGAGCCGAACTCTGGCACCACTGCCACTGCAGCCACCAGTGGACACGCATTTGACCTCAGGAGCCTCAACCCGTCTTCGGCTAGTCCTGGCAGCCTGCCTAAAACGACCATCGTCTTTGGTTCAAACATGGGTGTCAGCGAGGACTATGCGATCCAGATGGGCGAGCAGCTGGAACTGATGGGCTACACGGATGTGACAATAAAGCCGCTGGACGAGTGGGATTTCGCTGCCACTGCGGCTGACGGCAAAAGGTCTCTTGTTGTTGTCATCACCAGCACCTACAACGGCGTCCCACCAGACAACGCTGGGGCTTTTGCCAAGGCAGTCGAGGCAGAAACACGCACCGACCTGCTCAAGGACGTCGACTATGTGGTGTTTGGGTGCGGCAACACAATGTGGCGCACATTCCAAAAGTTCCCCCGGTTCGTCTTTGATCGTCTGGGCCAGCTGGGTGCAACGCCGATTGCCGAGTTCCAGTATGGCGACTCTAACGAAGACCTTGACGAGGACTATCTGCAGTGGTCGCTTCGCATTGGCGCACAGCTCGCTGTTCATTACGGATCAGGCGCAAGCGGATTGATCGAGGCTGTGACTGCAAAGGCACTGCCATTCTCGCTCAAGTTCGTTCCACGCGCTGAGACAGGCAGCGTAGTGCCATTCAGAGTTGCACCCGAGAACGCAACCATCAAGGTCAATCGCGAGCTGCAGGATGTAGAGAAGAGC
>MU603936.1:2704-22988 GCA_025201845.1 Martensiomyces pterosporus
TGGGGATAGCATCCATGGTGGTCACCGAGGTCCACTGATCCATGTCGACCATGGCGGGGTTGGCTGACCTGCCTGGTGCCTGGGCAGTGGCGGGTTTGCTGGTGCTGCCGCCATGGCGGTGTGCGTTGAACACATACTGGGACGGCGTGGCACCGACGGCGGAGAGCGCCACCGCGAGAGCGGCAGCAGCGGTGGTTAGACGCATTGTGTTGTTGTCAAATACCTGAGATGTTTCCTAGAGCTAAGCGCAAAATACAGTATTCATGCGGCGGGCAGAAAACAAAAGCAAAGCAGAGGTGGGCGAGTGCCAAGACTGTTGCCGATTCTCCCAGCATTGATTTCATTGCGACTAGAAGAGTGCTGCAGCTTGACTGCAGAAAAACTGTGAGAAAAAGGGGCTGTGATTGCCACATTGCTGCAATCTGAAGGAGAGCGTAGCAAGACTCAGCGGCGGCTGCTGGCCGCAAATGGCTTGTTTGCGATCCAGCGGTTGATCATGTCGAGCGTGTTTTCGGGCTGGTCGTAGGGCGTCATGTGTCCTGCCTCAAACACACAAAGGAACGTGAAGTTTGCAAAGGAGCGGACCTCTCCGGCTTGCTTTGTGGCGACATTCCAGGCAAGGTTCTCGGCACCGAGCTCTTGCTGGACGGCAGGGCTGTTGAGGAACGTGTCAATGTTGATGATGGTGGAGCCAATGCATTTCCACTACACTTAACCAGGAGCCAAGAAGCTAGAAGAGTCCCCATAGCGGGGTTATCTAAGGAGTGCAAGAAACCATGTCAACGGAGAAACAGGAAACGAGGCAAGCACATGCTGTCCCTCAGAGGTTTCCGGAGGATATCCGTGGGAGGTATCCTTTGCAACGACCCTGCTGAGCATCCGTCTGTAGCACTAGTCACGTTCGCTGCAATAGCTTGGGGCTATGATTAAGGATTTGACGATCCAACAGCGATATTTGCTAAGCTGAAAACGGCAGATCCGCAGTACCTCCTGGTCTTCGCTATCTCTCTTCTTTACGTTCTGTTTTGTTTGTTTCAGTGTCTTTTCTCTATTTCCAACTATATATTCCTTTCTGACATCGGTATCAGCCATGCTGTCAGAGTCGATTGCGCAAAACTTGCCTCCTCATGTAATTGAGAGCATTCTAAACTACGCACGCGGCGAAACGGCAGCGGCACCAAAGATCACGTCTGGAATGCATCCCAAACGGGATATGGCGCTGGTGCCTTTTACTGGCCTCTGCAGACAGTGGGGAATGGTTGCGAGGGCGCTTTGCTATAGGATGGGCACTATCGTATGCATGCACTGCCAGGACCCAGATCCACCCTACATGCTGAACACTATAGGCGTTTTGGGCGTTACCAGGCATGTAGCACTCAGCATACCTGCAGGGTTGATTATCGATGGTGACCTACATGCCATTATGGAGGGGCCACCGTTTGCCGATACAGTATTCGCCTCAGTTAGTCAACTGAAGCTACAATACAGGGATCGGCATCTGGTTAAAGCCGACTTGACAGCAGAGCTGGTCGAGCGACTCAAGTATTTTTCCATCCAGCTGCATCGTCTGTTTCCAAACGTCTCAACAATTACGTACGAGGGTATTGCGAGCTTTGGCGTCTCGTCGGAGTCCGCCAACTCTGCCGTCGAGGAAATTGTAAGGCAGATGTGGCCCTGCCCACCCTTTACTGGATACCGTCTTAGCAACCTAGTGGAAAAGGTGCCAGCCGTGAGCCTGACAAGTATCCGGCTAATAAGTGCAATCGCACCGCTTGAATTTCTGGAGATTGTTCGTCGCAACGCACCAACGCTTGTTGATCTTTATATCTTCTCGGCAGACAGAGACGTATACGAGGATATCGTCCTGGATCTGGAAGGTGCTGCCGTTGTCTACCCAAATCTCAAAAGGTTGGAAGCTTCAGCAACTGCATGCTCTGACATCGCTGGACTACCGCTGCTGCCATCCCCTGAGGGGGTGCCATTTCCAGCGCTCAGGCATCTGTCGATGATGGGCGGTTATCCGTTTTCGAATGATGTGCTCTTCAGAGGCAGCAGCGCCACACTGGAGTATCTCGCACTTGGGTTGACTCCTAGTCTTTTGGATGTCATCGAGACGCATCGCCTATTCAAACCAAACAGCTATCCGCAGCTGCGCTACCTCAACTTCGCACTTGGGAATTGTCCAACTCCAGCAACAGAACAAGAGGAGCAGGCGCTGTTAAGGATTCTCTTTAACCTTGGACCTAGCCTTCAGGTTGTCAAAATAGGCAGGTCCATTCATCAGTTTGGTTCAGCGACCTTGGACTATGTTCGACAGTCAATGTTCAGCAGCGGGATCCAACACCTCGATATTGGCAGCACTTCGCTTTCGCTGATCGACACTATAGGCCTCGTAAAGCTCCTTCCCAGTCTAACAATGCTCTGGTGTGGACTCAAGGCAGAGACTGAGGGCCAAGCAAAGTACCTCCGGGCTAAGGATGTCAAGCAGCTGTATGCTGACCACTTCCCCGTCCGCAGCCGTTTACAGCACTTCAATGCCGGGTGTAATGTTCACAGGTCCCTACGGATGATGGGCGAGCTCATCTGTATGTTTGCTATTCTGGTGCCCTCGGTTTATCGCATAGGCTGCAAGAGATACGCCGGCTTTACCAGCTCGTATCTATGCGAACTGGGGTATAAGCAATCTGCGTTTAAGAGATACGCCGATCGATTCGATGCGCTAAAGTTTGACTGATTGATCCAGGGACTACTGTAGCGCAATATCTCTTCTCTTAAGCAATATAGTTCCTAAGCCCTAGCTTTTCTGATAGTGCAGGTCGCTAGCTGAGACAGTGTTTGGATGGTTAAGCAGGCACCCGAACAGTTCCTGCTTTAGCCATGTGATTACATTGTTAGGACACAGCAGCAAATATGGCAATGCCATCTGCAGCATGCTTAAGTGCAGCTCCGAAGTGCATTCCACACTGGTGCAGTCCTGAGAAAAAAAAGTAAAAGAGGTGGTGCTGAAACGAGAATGATAGAACAGAGTGAATGCCAGCCGCATTTGCTCAGAAACATGTCAAATGGCGTATGACAGAGGTCATCCGTCTGTGCTGTCTATATATCTGTGGCATTAATGCCTGGCTCGCTGGGTGTCAGCCCACCGGACTGCGTTGCACATGTCATGTCATATCGCACGTGTGTTGCTTAATGATACCGATGCTTTCGTTAAATAAACAAGGCAATGGAAAACAGAAGACACGAATTCGAAGTAGAAAAATAAAACCTCCCTGCATTCCCAGCAGCAGCACTGGTCGCTGCAGAACCAGTGCCAAATCCGATGCAAGTCCACTTGGAAGCGGAGGAGCTTATTCGGACTTGAGGTTGGTGGGAGCAGCAGCGGGCTGGGAGGAGGCAGCATTAGTGGAGCGCTGAGTGGAGCCAACCGAGGTCTTGGAGAGAACAAATGGCCTGACGCTGCCGTAGTAGAGCTTCTCGGCACCCTACACAGTTAAGGAGCAGAGCAAAAGGGTGTGTTAGTAAAAGTGCACAGCTGCGTGTACTAGCATCGCGCTTTGGCAGTTCAGCTGGTTGCCGATGGCCTCAGTTCTGCACAGAGCAGTTTGCGAGGCACATGAAGCAAGTTAAGAGCGGCACATGCCGTCGCCTGCCGCTCCAGTGGGCCATTCATATCACGCTAGTACTTACGCGAGTGGTGGGGAGCATCAGCCAGACGAGGAATCCGAGCTTGAAGACGTAGTAGAATGGAATCCAGTAGAGGAGGAAGCCAGTGAAGTACTCGGCGACGTTGCAGAGACCAAAGATGACCCTACAATGGTAAGCCCTCATAGTTGGCACATGTTGATTCGCCGCATCCAAATATCAGCAAGCACCGCTTGAGTGCATATGTTCAACATACGTGGCAACACACCCAGCCAATATGGTCGCATTGCCATGGGCAGCTGAGCATTATTACACGGCATATGATTTTGATCTCCCCCTCCCCCATTCACCAATGCAAGGCATGTTCGTCAGATGCTTAGAAAGAGCGGGGACGGGGGAGCAGTAGCCAGGGGAGAAACAATGTGTTGCCCAAGTTTTAACACCCGCCGTTGTCGGTTTTTCTTGGCAGCCGCTGCGGCTAAACACCCACGCGAAGAGGATAGCCGCCACTTACCAGTACGTGAGCCACTGGGCATCGTCCTCCTTTCCAGGAGACTCGATAGCAGCAATCGAGGCATAGGCTACACACAGAGAAACACCGGGGGGAGGAAGCAGGTTGTTAGTCCACGCCGTCAGGGCGAGCGAAGGAAGGAGCGAGACAAGAAGCACCCCACAAGAAGCCAGCCAGCATGTCTACTTACCAGCATATCCAAAGCCAACGACGTTGACAAGGAGGGGGGCGCCGATGTTGAAGAAAGTGAGGATGAGAATGAGGCCAGCGACTCCCGCGGCAGCGTACACCTTGGGGACGCCGGTCTTCTCCTGCAGAACCTTGGCGGCGGGGATGGTCGACAGGGCCTTGTCTGCAACCTCAAAGTACTTGTCGTGAATCTGGCGTGCCTGCTCCATGGCTTCTAGGAATGTGTTTCAGGTGCTGAGTTTGGAAGATGGGTGGAGATGAGCCCTGGGGTATATACGCGTTTTGCTAAGTGCGAAAGAGAAGGAGTTGAGGAGAGAGGGCAGGGGGCCGGAGAGAAAATATATGAGCTAGAGAACGCAACTCGGCTGGTCCAGCAAAAAAAATTACTCAGCTGGGCGAGCACGCCCATCGACGTCACGGGTGGATGGCACTGCCCCCAAATTGTGCCCTGCCTCCCGCTCAATTAGGGCGATAGGGCAGCGCTCTCCCACGTACACTGGGGGCACTATGCCTGTGCGGGGCTGCTGTTGCGGTTTCATGTGAAAGCCCCCTTGGTGTGCGATGCCCCTGGCGCGAGCCCCACCACAAGCGGATGCAGGGTGCAGCGCTACAGTGCAATTTAGGAATCGTGGCAATCTCGGTGCACTCATGTGCCGCTGCCGATTTATGGTCGCCGATGCTTTGTGGGCAAACACGCCGGAGCCATTTCATTAGAGCCAGCTGCGGACCACATTCCGCCCAGACAAAATAACAATAACAAGAAGAGCTATTCACACGGCACAGGGGAGATGGGGACGTCGTTACGATTTAGGAGTGCTAGCCGCCAGGGCAGCCGCGTGCGTCAGGCGCTCGATGTGCCTCTCCGACACTTTGACGCGAATGGCAGCGGCGATGAGGGCATCGGTGTCCACAAGAGACGGCGGGATGTGCAGCAGGAAGCCCAGCTGCTCCGTGATCGTCGGACACGCGCCCAGCAGATAGGCGCTCGAGAGATCGGTAATGGCCAGCGCGACGCGGAACAGGACCTTGGTGCCGCGGAAGATGAACCAGTCCCACACGCGCAGAGCCGTCTCCCACGGGAGCGAGAGCGTGAACACGGTCATAAACCAGGGCGTCGCGTACATGAGTGCGTCGCACCCCTGCTCCTCCAGATGCGCATGCAGCCTTGGAGAGCGCTCCCTTAGCAGCGACTCGAACACCGCCGTGTGCACGCGCAGCCCGGCCAAGTCCGACTCGTAGTACCTGGGTATGTAGTTCTGGATGGTGGCAGCCAGCACCCAGAACGCATTTTCCTCCGGCAGCCCAACGATCAAAAACAGGCCGACCAGCCGACCCATGCCCTGGCAGTACCCGACCTTGGGGTTGTAATGCGCATAGGCTCTCAGGATCCGCCGTAGCTGGCGCTGGCCCTGTCCCTCCGCATCAGCAAACATGACGTGGTCCGGGTAGCACCTAGATACGTCTCTCTCAATGACGTCGTAGATCGGGATGTCGCCCAGCGCCAGCAGCCTCGAGTACTCCTCCGCCTTCACGATCTTTTGCGCACCCGACAGCGTGTAGTATATCTGGGCACGCAGCCGCGGCGGGAGGCCATCCTGCACGAGCTGCTTGACCTTTCTCGAGCCTCTCAGCGTGTGCGCATCAAACGACCTCAGCAGGGTGTCCCACTTGGACTCGTGGTGGTCGGCATGCGGCGCCCTAGCCGGCACGCGTCCACCAGCACTCGGGTGGCGCTTTCTCCACGCCTCGTACTGCTGCGTGTACTCAGACTCGCGCTCACTGCCGTCCGCAAACTCCATAAACCCGTGCTTGTCAATGCTCTTGATCTGCTTTTGGCGCTCCGCCCTCAGCTTCTGCAGGCCATTGGGGTCGAGGTCAACATTTGCAGCCTCTGCATCAAACATGCTGCTCGCCATCGCCTCGGCGTTGCCAAACACACTGGGCTTGTTTGACGATCCCAGCTTGGCGACGCGGATGGCAATTCGGCTGAACCCAGCACGCATCAGCAGCCGCGTGGCAATCTGCCTCGACTGCAGAGTTCCGTGTTGGTGGTGGTGGTGGCTACGGTGAGCCGGAGGAGGCGTGGCGGTCGGCGACGGCCGGTGGTCTTTACTACGTTGTTGCGAAAGCACCTGCTGGGCAGCCGAGCGCGACGACTGGGGCATGGTGGAGAAGTGCGAGGCAGTCGAGAGCCTGTGCTGGTGGTGGTGGCTCCTGGCGTACTGCGGCGAGTGCACAGACGCGCGCTTGAACTGGGGCGAATCGTCTTCGTCGTCCTGCCCAAAGACGCCCGACTCTGCCATGCTGCTCCTCCGGCTGCTGAATCCGTGGATGGACAGGTGCGAGAAGGCCGCTGAGACGCGGGACGATCTGCGGCCGCGCTGCTTCAGCCCCTCGTCGCGGCCGTCCCGCCTCGCCGCCTCCTCCCACTTGCTGTTCTGTGGTGCAGGGCCCAATGGAGCAAGCAGCTCGGACTCTGCCAGCGCCTGCTCTGCGGGGTTGGCAGGTCCATCGTGCTCATCAATCGAGGCAGGCGACGACGGCGATGGTGACGCCTCGTGCACGGGCTCGAGCTGCTGGCGAGCAAACTCCGCGTTGGTGGGCGTCGGCTGCCTGCTGCTGCCCAGGCTGCTCGATGGCGTGGCCAGCTTGCTGCCGTATGCGCCGTCTGGCCCCGGCGACGCCTCGCGGGTGTCAGACTCCGAGCGCATGGCAGCGCTATTGGGCATTGCCACAGGGTCGGGCATCGCAGCGGCCCCATCGGACAGCGGCAGCGGTATGAACGTGGATGTGGTGCTGGTCTTGAAGATCTCGCGGGACGCAATGACATTCCGTGCCCTCCGCTGGCGGATGCTCTCCTTGCCAGGCCGTTCACGCGGGACAGTGGCTGAATGTGCGCTGGCCGCCGGATGATACACGCCGTCGTCGGTGCGGATCTGCCTTATGGCCTGTGAGTAGAACAAGGCGTTCTCCAGCGTCTGTGAATAGCTGTTGCTTGAGTCTGTGGTGTCGCTGTAGCTGATAGCTCTGGCTGCTGTACTGGTGGGAGCGAGCCTTGGATCGCCCCTGCGCTGTCCCTGGCGCGAGGTTGCCGCTGGCGGCAGTTCGCTGTTTAATGCACTGCCTCCTTGACGTGACACGGCGCCGTCCTTGTTATTTACGTCGTGGCTCTGTTCTGGACTCGGCTGGTCGGGTGTTGTTCCTGCACCGACTGGTGGGCTTGGCGAGTCGTCGCTGATAGGCAGGTAGTCGTAGTAGCTGTCAAACAGCTCTGTGTAATGCCCATCGCCTGGTGTACTGCCAGCAGGACCATCGCCTTTGCTGTTGCCAGAGCTGCTGCGGCTGGAAAGCAACGTGCTTAACTGTCCAGCATTGTTGCCGCGTTGGGCATCGGCTACTGCTGCAGCCCTAGGCTCGTCATCTCTAACGTTGTTTGCGCCAACTACATTCTCGCTGTTGCCAGAAACGGCAGCAGTAACCCGCGCAGTATTCGCACATTCCTCTTCCTCTTCCTCCTCTATCACTGCAGCCCGCACCTCTTTTTCAGGCACTGCGCCAGTCGGCAGCAGCTGCTTTTGGTCTAAAGTAGACATCGTTTGTGACGACGCTGTATGCGGTCTCGAGTACGCATAATAGCGGTCGCTTGAGCTGCCAGAATCCGACAGCGCCGCACCATCCCTGCTCTCTTCTTCAGCTGGCAAGCCAGATAGCGCCGGAGCAGCATCTGCACAGGCCGCTTTCTCTGCCATAGCCTTCCTAGCCACCAGCTGTTCGTCCGACACCTGCGTGTATACGGAGTCGCGCGACGGCTTGTCGAAAACACCACTCTCGGCCATTGAACGTCGGCTCCAAGAACTGTCACTCTTTTGCTGTTGTCTTTGGGCAGGCAAAGGGTGGAGGGGCTGGCTGTGCTCCGTGTACGTGGTGTCCAACGACGACGTCGACTCCTGCGGTCTGTGTTTACCAATACTCCTCGCACTTGCTGTCTGGGAGGGATAGATACTGCGCGGCGGCCCGGCGGTTTTGTGTGAATGCGACAAGACCAAATTGCGGTGTCCGCCTTGTGTGTTATTACCAAATGGAGACGCCTGGGCGTTATTAGAAAAGCCTGTTTGGTGCTGTGTTTGTGTGGTGGGCTGAGGAAAAGAGTGCGCAGGGTGGGATGGAGTGGAGGAGAAAGGTGCTGGGGGTTTGTTGTGGTACGCCTGCGTTTCCAGGTCGAGGCCGCTGGCAGGCAATGGCAAAGCACCTCTGCCATGTACTGGGTGGGTGCCCATTGGCGAGACCACTGCAGCAATTACTGCTCTCTGCTGCCTTTCTCCTTCTGCCAAGCCCAATTCCTCCTCGTCCCTGCGCACAGGCCTCTGGCTGCCATCTGCCTGTTGGTGCTGATGTTGCTGATGTTGTTGTTGCTGCTTCACTAGGCGGATACGACCGATCCTGTGTGTCTGCTGCGAAAGAATCGTCGGCGGCTGTCCTCTCATGCTACCGCTATAGTCCATTTGGTTATTATTGGGATGAGCCTAGGGGCAAAGCGCAGGCAAGCCAATAAATCTAACAGGTCGAGAAGGGCGAACGGGGCAATATGCGGGAAAGCCAGGCAAGCGGGGGTGTGGTGTGTGGGGGCACCCGGTGTTGGGATGTAGTAAAACAGCGAGTATGTCCTCCAGGCGGCAGGCAGAAAGGATGGAGGAAGGCAGTGTCGCGTGGAGCAAGTGTGTAGAAGGATATTTATATGGCAGAAAAGAGACAAAAATAGAAGCATGGAGGCGGGCGTAGAGGAGCTACCGCCACCTATTTATAACACCAACAGAGAAAGCACTGGAGAAAATAAAGACACTGAGTCAGATGCAAAAAGAAAGAGAGGGGATCCGCCATCCCAATGCAGCGCCCTGGCGGTGCAGGCGTGGGCCATGCTGTGCACTGTAGCTTGGCGCTGCAGAGCAGCCTGCCCACGCCCAAACAATTGCACCGCAAATCCCTAATTCGGCACACGCAGCAGGCGAGAAAAACCACATAGTTCCCAGTGGTTTCTGGCTGAAGCGGTCTCATTTACAAGGACCGATTGGAAGCGCTGCCGATCAAAACAAACCATGTGCTGCTCGCTTATTCTCCTCCACCTCCGTTGGCAGCACAAGGCAGCAGCCACTGCACTATGCTCATTGCTGCAATTAATAATTGTGATTTTCGCTGTGCCGCACTAGCCATTCTTTGCTCCCGCTTGTGCCTTTTGCCAGGAATCATTTTTTACACGACACCGATATAGAGGGGGTAAATTAGAAATAAAGGGAATGAATCAACGAAAGAGGCATGGCGCTATCGAGGGTACCAGGGGGAAGATGGGCACAGCAGAGACTCAGAGGTAGATCTGGCGGACGTCCTTGGCTCCAAACGGCTCGCTGCACGACGGGCACTTGCGCTGCCGCGTCTCAATGCGCGAGTCGATGCACTCCTTGCAAAACACATGCATGCACCGGAGCAGCACATGCGACTTGAAGTGGGTCTGGCAGGTCGGGCACTTGAGCAGCGCCTTGTAGTCCGCGCACATCTGGGCCAGGTCAGACTGGTCCGTGACCTTCTCCGCCTCGCTCACACGCCGGCTGGCAACCTCCAAGGCCTCCTCAGCGCGCTTCTTTTCGTGCTCGGCCCTCGCCAGGCTCTCCGTCCGCTCATCGAGCGCCAACGAAGCCGCACGCGCCTTCTCCTCAAGCGCCTTGACCTTCTCCTCGAGCTCGGCTGTCTTCAGCAGCGTCTCCTGCAGCTGTGTGTTGGTGGTCTGCCACGCAGCAGTCGCCTGCTGTGCCTCGTTGCCAGTCAGGGCGAGCTGCTGCGTGAGCGCCCGATCGCGCTCCTCGATGCTCTTGATGTGCTCCAGCTGCTTGGCGTTCTGGTGGCGCAGCGACTGGTTGGCTTGCTTCTGAGCCTCGCGGTCCTTGTTGAGGCCAATGAACTTTTCCTCGTACTTGCACTTCTCGGCAACGACGCGCGAAATGTGCTGCTCCTTGGCCGCCAGGTCCCACACTTTGCTCGTGTTTTGCGCCTCGAGCTTGGCAAAGGACTCGCAAATGGTCTGCAGCTCGCGCTCCATCATCTCTGATGTCTTTTGCAGGCTGTCGCACCGCAGGGCAAGCTCGTCAAGCTTCTTTTGTTTGGCAGCCAGCTCGTCGCTCTTCTCTGGCAGGTCTCCAGCGATTTGACCGTGCTCGTCAACACACGCGCCGCCAATAATATCCTCATACTTGCTCAGACGCAGCTTCAGCGAAGCGATGTCGCTTTTGGCCGTGTGCAGATCAGCCACAGGCCCGGCCGCACCAGTCCCCGAAGAGCCCTCTGCTGGCGACACGCCGCCAGCCTCGTTGCTGCTGCTGCTGGCCAACAGGCCATCAAGCTGCTCCGACAGCTGCCGCTCGCGCCGCACAGCCTGGTCGAGCTTGGCGCGCAGCTCATCAGTGACCGCCGTGGTCTTGCTGAGCTCGTCATCCGTGTAGGCCTCAAAGGCCCTGCGATCGCCTCTCAGCACCGACACGTATGCCAGCAGACGCTTGTTTTCGGATATCAGCGCGTTCATCCGCTCGCGCCGCACGTCAGAGAGAAGCTTGAGCTCGCTGCTCTTCTGGTCCTCAACGGCGTCCTGAGCCCGGCGCTCCTCAAGCTCACGCTGGATCTGGTCGCGGTGGTGGCGCACGCGCACAAGGTCGTTCTGGAGCCGCTGCATCTCTGCCTCGAGCGCCTGCCTCTGTGCAGTGGACTCTGTCTGGATTGTCTCGTCAAACTCCGTTCTCGACGCCTTGAGCTCGCCCACCTCAGCAAGCAGGCGGTCAACCTCGGCCTGAAGGCTCTGAGCCTGGGAGCTGTAGTAATTGCGCCGCATTTCTGCTTGCTTGTAAAGGCTGGTCACAGCGACGATGTGGTCTGGCACGGCCGCCATCTGGAGCTTGAGTGCATCCAGCTGCGAGATCAACTGAGCCTTTTCCCGCACCATTTCCTCGATCTCGGCCAAACGTTGCTCTGCAAGGGCTTTGTGGTTTGCCTTGTCCTGCGCACTCTGGGAATCAGGCGTCGATGTGGCTCCGTTGACAGCTGCTGGCGATGCGCTTTCGACCACAGCATTCGATTGCGGGAGTGATGACGACGGCTGCCCCTGCTGCTTGCCAGCACCACCATCGCCCGGGCCAGGCTTTGTGGGAGACGAGGGACCCGAGGCATGGCTGTCGGGAGTGTGGCTGGCGTTTTCTGCATCGAGGCCACGCACGGTTGGACAAACAGAGCGGTCAAGGCGCTTCAGCGCACGACGCAGCTCGCCCTCGCGCCGCTCAAGCAGCTCCTTCTCCTCCGCGATTTGCCGCGAGTAGAGAGCAACACGGGACTTGAGGCTATCGATCTCGCACTCGCTTGCACGGAGCCTTGACAGCCGCTCAACAGCAGCCGGCCAGTCAATGGAGCCATTGCTTGTGCCCTTGGCCTGCAGCTGCCGTAGGACGTTGCTAACCGATGCGTTGAACCGCTCGAGACTAGACTGAGCAGTCCCGGCATTGTCTGACGACGAGGACTCAGCCTCGTCGCTGTCTGCTGCTGTGTGGGTAGGCAATGCAGATGGAATTGCCGCTGGCAGCAGAATATCCAGCCAGGTATCCTGGGCACTGTTAGATCCTTCGGAAGCAGCAGCCGAGGGGTTGGTGCCACTCACTATAATGTCCAAGTCGCGCACAGCCTTGTCCCAGAGGCTGCAAACATCGCCTATTCGGCGGACCCACACGGCTTGGCGCCGTTCAAGGTCGGTGGTTCTCTGCTGAGCGCGGTGTGCATCGCGCTTATACTCTTGCATCTGCCGCCAAATGGCTTCCTTTTGAAACTCGCGAATTGAATCCTACAGCCATCATCGCCGTCAAGCCAGCAATAGCGGAAACACGAGGTGGGCAATTAGTCGACAGCTCACGATAAGCACCAAAAAAAAGCCGGGCCCAGGCAAAGTAGCGAAACACCGAGAGCCTGCAGACACCTGGCACCCACAGCGGAGCAGTAGAGACATGGCCAAGAGCGCACAGCGATTGTTATGTGGCTCAGCGTCGACAATGGCGAAAGCGAGAAAACAACAATAATACGAGCAGGACTGGCGCTTGGAAAGTGAAAATGTTGATACTGTACCAGGTCAAGCATTGCTGCAGTCTCGTCGAATTCGGCAGACATTGCCTGAAAGTCGTTCTCCTTTGATGTGTGACGCTTCTTTGCTAGCGCAGAGAGTTGCTGGGTGTCCAACTCTCGACCGTCGTCTGACCGCCTCTTCCTTTCGGTCATCATTAGGCTGAATTCAAGGCTGGAACAGAAGGATGAGAAGACGAGGCCACTGGGTAGAAAGCCGCTTGCTGAGTATACAGGAGACCAGGCTCGACTGCTCAAGAGCCACAGCAGGCGCTAGTGCGTGGTGCCTTCCGGCTGGACGTGGAGCTGGTCTGCCGGTAGCCAAAGCCCGCTTACAAATCGGCTAGCTGAGCGGGATATTACAAATTCTCTGAGGGGCGAGGGGGCTTGCTCAGAGGAGCTTGCGCGTTTTTGCGCGTAAGAGGAGTGATGGTAGCAACTGTCTGCGCCGCAAGGACGCGTGAAGTGGGTGTCTGAGGGCTGAATGCGGGAGCCAGAGGAGCAGAGCGTGCTGAATTACAAGGAGGAGCCCGGAGCCGAGCTGGAGAGGGAGAACAAAGTGCTGTAGGAGGGAGGGTGTTGTGTTGTTGCGCGTACAGGAAATAGAAAACAGGGGAATGGGTTTTGAAGGAGCAGAAATTCAAATAGAAAAAAACCTGCGAACTGAAGTGGAGGAAGGAGCGAAAACGGAGAAGCACGGGCGCGGGCCTACCTTTTCTCCTCTCTGAACCGCGCACGCTTCTGCACTGCCTTCTGCCATGGAGCTTGCCCGAAAAAAAATACTCAACCGCCTGCACGTGGGGCCGGCCAATCAGCGCCTAGCCGCGGCGAGGGTCAAAAAAATCCAGCGATTACTAAAATCACCACGCGCTGCAGCGAGCTCCAGAGCACAGCTGCAGCGCCCAGCTTGCGCAATTCGGCTCTTGTCTCAGCACAGCTCTTGCATTTTATTTTGCGCACCACTCGAGTAGCAACAACAAAGGTAAATCCGCCCGGAGCGCTGCTTGGATTTGGGACATCGAGGCCCAAAGGACAACGTCTAAAGGCGCTAACCACCTCGTGTGTTTCTTCTGTAGTAGGCGTCACCATGGACAAGGCAATTGGCAGCGACAACTCGTGGACAGTCACTAGCTTCCTCAGCGAGGAGATCTTTAACCCGCAGAAGATTGGCGCCAACATCGGCGTCCTGTACGGCGTGAGCGTGTTTGCTGGAGCCGTGTACTTCCTGGAGAACTTTGGCGAGCTCCTCGTTCAGTAGACAGCAAAAAAAACCCCCCCCCCCGAGGACATGTCGGCGGGATCCCTCTCCATAGCCTATATCTTTTCAGAGTCACTATATACAGCCAGCACCGCGAGTGCGTGTGTCGTAGCATTGATCGATGTGTGTGAAGTTGCGGATGAGCAGGGATTTTTGTTGCTTTGCTTCGAGGAAAAGCCCATAGAAAAGGCGATATACGCGGCTTTGTGTATCGCACGGAAGAAAGAGAAACTAAACAGAGGCACCTAGCGACCTTGGTATTTACTGGTTCTTGCACTGGGGAGGCTCGGAGGCTTCCTTGGCCGACCGGCTCAGGCCATCCTCGTCGTCCTCGTCGTCATCGTCCTCATCGTACGAGTCCTCGTCCTCGTCGTCATAGAAGTCATCCATGTCCTCGTCGTCGTACTCCTCGTCGTCCAGGCCCTCATACTCCAGGGCCTTTCCGGTGAACCAGTCGATGGCGTGGGGGATGATCTTCTCCTTGAACTCCTCGGCCAGCTCGTAGTCCAGCTCGATGCGATCGCGGGTCTCGTCGGCAAGCTCCGAATCGTCCTCCTCGTCGGGCTCCTGGACGGTGGTGAAGAAGGAGAAGAAGGTCTCGGCGGGCACGGCCTTCTTGACAACGCGGGTGCGGTTGGTGGCCTTGTGGCGCTGCTTCTTGGTCTCCACAGTCACGCTGAGATCGTGCTCGGGCTTCCACTCGATCTCGGTTCCCTGGGCGCTGCCAAACTGCAGGTCGCCAGCAACCTCCGACTGCTCGTAGAAGTACGTCTTGGTCAGGACCTGGTTGGCGAAGTAGGGGTTCTCACGGAACACAAACTCGAGCTTGAATCCAGGCTTCTCGTCAAGATAGGCCAGGCGGATGTCGGTGAGGTACTTGATGGCCTCCTCGTCGCGCTCGGTAATCAGCTCGCTGAGCTGGGGGTGGGAGCGCAGGGCAGTGAGCCAGAACTCGGGGACGCCCGCAGGAGCCTCCTCGTCCTCCTCCTTGTCGTCCTCCTTCTCGTCGTCAGTGACCTCCTTGATGCCCGAGGCCGACAGCTCCTCGTCCTCCTGCTTCTCGGCGTCCGAGATCTTCCTGCCCTCCTCCTTCTCGTCCTCAGTGGGCTCCGCCTCGCCCTGGATGATGGCGTTGCGGCGCTCGTACAGGGGCGCGTACAGCTTGTTGTACTTCTTCTCGAGCTCCAGGATCTCAAGGTGGAACTTGGCGTCAATCTCCGTGTGCTGCTGCTGCAGGTACTTCAGGCTGTCCACGCGCTCGCGCACCTTCTTGGGCAGCGACTCGACATAGCCCGAGGGAGCTCCAATGAGGGAGCCAAGGCGGCCCTGGAGCATGCTCAGGAGAGCGGCGTTCTGAGCCGGCACCACGTCGTCGCCAGCCCCGCCAGCAGCAGCCGCAGCGGCAGCCGCGATGGGCGCGTTGAAAATGGGGGTGTTCTGCGGAGTAGGCGCAGTGTCAACGGTCTTTTCGTTGTCGTTCTTGATGTTGACGCCCTTGCTATCCGACATGGTTGCTGTGTTTTTCGCTGCTACACGTAGTTGTTTGGCGGCGGTGCTTTTGTTGAGTAGGCAGTTGGAATGGCAGCGGGGAAGCCGCGTCTATTCAGCAGAGCAAATGCACAAAACAGCGCCTCCTCTTCACTTTGTGTGTGTGTTTACCTGTAGTGATGAGCTGGAGGAGAGCGAGACTGGAAACAAATGTATTGAATAGAAAATAGAGAGAAAAAGACAGGTGCAGGAAAAACAAGGCTGGCCGTGCCGTCGAGCCGGTAGTTGCCGTTTGCTTTGGCAGGGGACAACGGGCAGCAGCCGCTGCGAGGACTGCAGCCTGTGTAAAAACATATTGCGTGTAATTATTTTCCCTGGCCAGCAGCAGCGAACAACGCAAAAATTTGCAGCCAATGGCTGCGAGCCGGCTCTTCCAAAACACCCAATCCCTTTGTTCGCCCTGCCCACTTCCTCGCAGCGATGGCGCGCTAGTGGACCAAGGTCCGAGCAGAGCGCACTGCTGCTGACGGCAAAGCGCTCCGTCCTACTCCTTGCTCTGCTTCACGGGAGACACGTCCCAGATCGGCTTGTCGGACTTTGCGTTCTCGATGATCTGGGCCATGATGGCGTCGTGCTGCTCTCTCCGCTTGCTCTTGTTCTTCTCGTACTCGGCGCGCACCTCGGGGCTCATGCTCTTGATAATCTTGTCCTCGTCAGGCACGATGGTGTACCGCAGCAGCACAGCAACGCTCATGATGCCGACAAACGAGAACAGTCCACGACGAAACGACATCCTAGCAGATACTGTATTTGTGGCGTTGAGGAAATGGCGAGTGGTGGAAAGCAGAAGGCTCCTGGCGGGGGCTTCTGTGGCGTGTCCAGCCCTGCTTATGTAGATAATCGAGTAATCGCATGCGGCCAAGGCCAAGTATGGTAGCTGACCACAAGCAGGAAAAAAAAACGCGTCTACCAGTGGCGATTGCCGTAAGCGCCCAAGCCCCCATTGCAGACCTGCTACTTTCTACGGCGGGTGTCCTCCTCGACTATCACCTGGAGGTGGAGACGCACCGGCCGGCCTAGCGCCTTCGAGATGTTGATGTTGGCTGCGCGACCAATGTCGCGGATCACACTGCCCTTGGCGCCTGTCAGGATCTTTGCCTCGCCGCTGGATGACACGACAAGCTCCTGGCTGATGACAAGCGCGGTTCTCTGGGCATCCGGGGCATCCGGGGCATTTTCCGGGCCATCGGTGGCCTTTGTTTCAGCGCTGCTTGGGACGCGTGGGCGCCGCGCGGGAATGGGCACCTCTTCCCAGCCAACATTCCTTTGGCGCACAACATACGGCAGATGCCCCTCCAGCTGCGCAAACCACTCCGCACGGATCAGCTCCTCGACGCGCATCAGATCTGACATGTCGCACTTCACATCCGCCGGCATCTCCCACTTGCCCGGTTTCGTGCTGGCCAGCAGTATATCCCGCAGCTCCTCGACGTTGGTGTGGCCCAGTGCCGAAATGAAGATGGGGCCCGCAGCGATATTCTCGTACTTGGCCATGTACTCCTTCACCTTCAAGCCCAGCTTCTCGTTGTCGCTGACCATATCGATTTTGTTGATCACCAGTATCGCCGGCGTCTTGACGTTTTCCTTCAGCTGGGCAAACAGGTACTTCTCCACCTCATCCGTCTTCTCCGTCAGCTTGTATGCGTCAAGCAGAATAATCAGGTAGTCTGCCTCTGCCAGCGTGAGCCATGGCGACGTGACCACAGATCTGGACACCCTTCTCAGCGCTTGCCGGCTGACAACGCCTGGCGTGTCGAGGAACAGGAGCTGCTTGTTGTTTTCCGTCGTGCTGGCCATGATCCGCGTCCTAGTCGTCTGTGGCCGCGATGAGACGATGGATACGCGTGCCCCGGTGAGACTGTTAATGAGGGTTGACTTGCCAGCGTTGGCAGCTCCGATGATTGCGAATTTGCCGATCTCAGCGTCCGCTGGCTGCTCGACCTCGCCGAATACTTTGGGCATGGCCACCATGGGGTCTGCTGGTCTGTGTGCATCGCGCAGGCGAATCTGCGGTGGCTGCGTGTCACCCGCACCACCACGCGGGTGCTGTCGCTTCTTTGCTGCTGGCACGCTGCCGTGATCCGTCTTTGCAGCGGTGGTGGCTTGCTGCAGATCTGAGCTCCGCAGATCATGTGGCTGTTGCTGATTCCCCGCAGTCTCCGGCGTGTCTTCTTGTGCCGGTGCTGCTGGCCGCGATTCCTTCAGAACCCGCTGGATCTTGCCAAGCAAGCCGCGAGGTACAGGGCCCGTGTGAATCAAGGCTGCGGCGGGCGCTGGTTGCAGTCTGCTGCGTGCTGCAACGCGGCCGAGTGTCGCTCTGGCAAACATTTGTTTCTGACGAGTTTTGGTGGCGTGCCACAGCTGCTTGCCCTGCTGTGTTACAAAGACGCGACTATGAAGAGGCAAAAATAGGCAAGCAAAAAAGAGGTCAGAAGAGCAAGAGAGAGAAAGAAGAGCGAGACGTCAAAAACGGCTGCTCAGCTCATCGCCAGCCTCCCCTCTCCCCCCAAAAAAAAAAAAAAAAAGTAGAAGTAGCAGGCTCACGTAGGAAAAGTAAAATTTCAATATTTCAGCTGCAAGCACTGCTTTTCCCCTTGCTCTTTTCTCCGGCCATATTTTTTTTTTGTTGTTGTCTATTGCCGAATCGGCCGCTAACGAAAGTGCGCAAGGCACTGCAAAGGCAATCCCCTCTACCCGCTTCATACAGTACTACCGTATCTCCGCCTAAAGACGCGAGCGCGCTAAGAGCCCGCATACACAGGCAAAATGTCAAGCAACAGAGCAAGCGGCAATTCCAGGCGCCACCCACACCCGCCCACGCCGCAGACAGCAAGGCAGCAGCAAGCAGCAGCAGATGGTCGTGGAGGCACGTCGGCTGGCAGCAGCATGGCTCTTTCGGATGCCAGCTTTGCGCAGGCCAACATCGACTTGGAGCGGCTGTGGAACCGCGTCATCAACTCCACCAGGATGAGCAGCAATACCGACGACCCGCTGCTGGGTGCCCGAGCACAGTACATTGGCAGACAGCCTGCGGGTTCGCAGCCTGCTAGCGCCAGCCGCGCTCGCCGCAGCCAGCCCAGAGCACGTGTGGACACACAGAGCTCCAGCAACAACAATAGCTCCGGCCAGAGCACTGGCTGGATAGCAGTCAATCCTGGTGGGTGGGAGCAACTGGTGGCAGCAGACACGGCTGGCGCTGTTCGCCCGAGGTCGCGCAGACGGCTGAGCAGCTCGGGAAGGGGCCAGCCCGGCACATTCACACTGGCCTCGAGCATCTCGCCACCGCTTGTTTCGAGATATGCCAGACCTGTGCCACGCTTGTCCCCGCTGCCGCCCCTGCCCGGAGTCACTGGGCGAATGAGCATCTATGCGGGAAATGGCGACGACCATGAGGAGGAGGATGACGACGAGTTTGATTCGGACGAGATCCAGGGCCCCACACTGCGCATCGATCCCGACGACATTGACGAGGACATTGGGAGCTTCCACTCGAGCGACGAGGACGAGGACGAGGACGAAGGCGAGGAAGACATGGAGCACATCGGGTGGGACGAATACGGCATGCCAATTGGTGTTCTCGGAAACCCCATCTCCGGAGGTCCCGAGATGCTCATCTCCAACATGAATAGCGCCACGCTCAGAGCGCTAGGAGCAAATCTGTCGGCTGCAAACGCGAGGAGAGCCAGAGCCACTGCCTCTCTCTCCAGGCGCGGCGCCAGCAGCAGACCTCAGGCCAGCTTGATCGTCCGGCAGGCGTGGAACAAGGAGCGTGCGTGGAAACCACACATCTACCAGGAACCGGTGCCCAACATCAACCTGGGCGTCGTGCCGAATGCATACCAGCGCGAGCGGCAGTTCAATATGCCCGGTGCGTGGACAGACACATCGCGCCAGTTCTCGGTGAACCCTGCTATCCACGTGCTGGACTTTGACTGCACGAATGCGGATGACATGGGCCGCGGCAGCCTAAACAACCTGTTTGCGGCGGACAAGTCCATGTTCGTCACCACGAGGGCTGCGAACGTGAACTTGGAGCTCGCGTTCATACCGGACCAAGGATCGGCACATACCAGGCACTGCGTTGTCGAGCGCATATTGATTCAGTCGCCGCTGGCCAGACCGCCGTGCACGGAGCTGATGGTCTTTGCGTCTAGCCGCAGATGCAGCTTCTCGGAGCTGGCGAGATACGACGACTACACGTTTGCGAAGTACGAGAAGCTGGCCAAGCGCATCGAGCGGCTGGGGAACAATGCTAGCTTGGATGACCCGCTGCCCATTGCCTACTTTTGGCTCTCGGAGGAGGAGGGGTATAAACAGCTGCAGTGCCTGCCGCAGGGCAAGGCGTGCAAGTATGTCTACGTCAAGATGCTGCGCGGGCAGGTGCCGGGACAGCCCATGTCGCTCAGGCTGATCCGGATCTTTGGGTGGCAGGGTCCTCGCTCGTTCTCCGAGGCTGCGATATGCTGACCAACATGTACAAAGTGTCCTCTTGCTGCCCTGACAAATCGGGCAAAAAAATGGTTTGACAGTCTATCAAAACACGCCATGTCTATTCATCACCGCACCCAGCATGTCGTTGACATGTAGTCGACTGGATCGCGCTGGTGAAAAGCAGCGAAGAGTCTGGAATGCCAGCTGCCTGTGTGGGGTACACAAGTGTCGAGACTCGCAATATCAGATCCGAGCTGGCCAGCAGAGCTGGATTTCAGAAACCAAGTGCAAGCCACGTAAGGCGCTGCACAGCTCGTGGAGCTGTCCGCCACTTGGCGTGCTTTCAGCTCTAGACTGCACTTGGCAAACATGGGCACTTGACCCTGCACAGCAATACCACAAAATTATATTTATTACACAGCGAACACGCTGCTGGCAGTGCCACCGAAATGAGACATCAGCTGCAACTAGGCAAATGGCTTGTTCTCCAGCCAGCGGTTGATCATGTCCAGCGAATTGGCAGGCTGGTCGTAGGGCACCATGTGTCCGGCGCGGAACACCCTCAG
>MU603936.1:24468-36354 GCA_025201845.1 Martensiomyces pterosporus
ATGTTTCCTAGAGCTAAGCGCAAAATACAGTATTCATGCGGCGGGCAGAAAACAAAAGCAAAGCAGAGGTGGGCGAGTGCCAAGACTGTTGCCGACTTTCCCAGCCTCGGTTGGATTGTGACAAGAGCGCTGCAGCGAGCCTGTGACACGCCGCAGCTTGACTGCAGAAAAACTGTGAGAAAAAAAAGGGCTGTGATTGCCACATTGCTGCGATCTGAAGGGGAGCGCACCAGGACTCAGCGGCGGCTGCTGGCCGCAAATGGCTTGTTTGCGATCCAGCGGTTGATCATGTCGAGCGTGTTTTCGGGCTGGTCGTAGGGCGCCATGTGTCCTGCCTCAAACACACGAAGGAACGTGAAGTTCTCAAAGGAGCGGACCTCTCCGGCTTGCTTTGCGGCGACATTCCAGGCAAGGTCCTCGGCATCATTGAATGCATCCTTTCCTGGCCACTCCAGGTTCAGGGTCCACGCCTTGCCGCCGTACCAGTTGCAGATCCAGTCGGCATCGCCGTTGTAGATGAGGACCCGGATGCCAGCGTCCAGAAGAGGCGGGATCTCGCGGTGGAATGGCAGCATCCAGTCGCCCTTAAGAAGGAACCCGGCATACACGCTTTGATTGCATGACTCGAACTTGTCTACCTCGGCACCGAGCTCTTGCTGGACGGCAGGGTTGTTGAGGAACGTGTCGATGTCTCCTTGGATTTCATAGCACATGTTCTCGCCCTTGCAAGGAACCCTAACATCATAGGCGTTGTTGTTCGTTCCGTCGCCGTAGGGGCTCATAACTTGTTTGAGGCAATACGCTTCGGCGGGGATGCACGCCAGGGGATTCTGCCACTTGTAGCACGCCTCGACAAGACGGCTGCACAGCGGGACAGCAGCATCCATCCTATCACAGGTCTTCTGGTCCAAAACTGGCGGGTAGGTAGAATTGCATGCCATCTTGCCGTAGTACGCGTTCTGGGTGAGCACATCGACAAGCCCGTTTCCGATGCCAATGCTGACAAGAGGGAGGATGGAGACCTCCTCCTCAGCAGCACTCAGGAGGCTCGACGCACGCTTCTCGGCAAGCCTCTGGTTTGACGCTTGGATGGCCTTGCCAATGGCTGGCACGTAGTGTCCGCCGTAAGACTCGCCAAACACGTGGAGGTCGCTCTTGGAGTACTCGGGGAACGCATGGTAGAAGAGGCGGAGGAAGACGTCGACATCCTTGCCAGCGTCATACGAGCTGTCAACCTTCTTGCCGTACGAGAATCCGGTGTTGAGCGGCTGGTCGATGAAGACGACGTGAGCCTGGTCGTTCCATCCATAGGGGTTAAACTCTGTTCCGTTGCCGCCCTGGCTGACGCGGCAAGGGCCCAGCTCCATCAAGAGGCCAGTAAACGAGGAGCAGCCAGGCCCGCCGTTGGTCCACAGGATAATCGGGGCATCCTCGCGCTTGGCGTTGCGCGCCTCGAAGAACCAGAAGAAGAAGTGCTTGTCCTCGTCTGTATCCAGGTATCCGCTGTACTGGACAACATCGGGATCGCACAGCTGGGGGCTCTTTACGCGGAGCTGGTAATCGGGGAACGCAGCCATTGTCGTGATCCTGCTCCACTGCTTGGGGTTGACAAGCGCAGAGCTAGCAAAGCGGGCGGCCGTGATAGGTGAGCCGCCACTAAGCTTCTCGTGGGCCAGCGGGTGGTGGTTGAGGCCAAAGACGTGCTGTGCAGGACTGGCGTCCACAGCAACAAAAGCCAAAGCAGCAACGGCGGCACTTAGAAGTCTGACCATATCGGATAGAAATGCGAGTTCTTCTGTCGAATATAGATAGGAGAAGAGCGGGTGAAGGCGAAATCCCGAAAACGAAGCGGCTGCTCGCAAGCCTTTTCAAGTGCCTTTCTTTTGGCCGCAGGAGCCCTTTTCTTGGCAAAAAAGGGGTGAATGTTTCGGGAACCAGCGTCTTCATCCAGGCTTCAATCCCGCCGGCGATCCCCTCCAAAATTTCCCACCACAGCTTGCATCCATGGTTACATCTTGGCAGGCTGCTCCACAGAGCATGTACACCTTGGCTATACCATTTACCCACCAAACAACAGATGCGTCTGGTTTCCTAGCGCAACGGCGTGTGGCTATGGTGGATGCTGGCAGCTTTACCGCAGGCATCCACTCACTCAACGGTGTATCGATGTGTGTATTCAGATATCAGAAGAGGAAAACAAGGGCGCTCTATATGCTTAGTTGTCTGATAGCGGCTTGTTGGACAGCCAGCGGCTCACCATGTCCAGAGAGTTGGCAGGCTGATCATATGGCACAAAGTGCCCAGCACCATACACGCGAACAAATGTGAGGTTGTCGAACCTGCGCACCTCGCCCGCCCTGGATTCCTGCACAGTCCATTCCGCATCCTTCGCCTGGCTGAATCCTTGCCTGCCCGGCCAGCTCATATCCAGCATCGATGCCTTGACGCCCATCCAGTTGCAGACCAGATCAGCGTCGCCTGCATAGACCAGTACTCGAACGCCAGCGCCGAGGACCTGTGGAATCCATGCCGAAGTGTCAACAAGCTGGTCGCCCGAGTCGATGAACGCCTTTTGCACCTGCTTGCTGCACAGGGCAAAGTCGGTGTTGATCCGGACACCCAGCTCCAGCCGGACGTTGGGCTGGTTTACATACGTTGCGATCCTTTTCATATAGGGATCGCACATCGACCCGCCCTGGCACTTCTTGCGCACGTCGTACGGATCTCCTCCAGCGCTCTGGTAGGGCACCAGGATGCTGTATCCAGCAAATGTCGCATTTGCAGCACTCTCGCTTGTTTGTCTAAGGCTGTCCACCTGCAAGCTCTTTGCAAAGTCGACATATGCTCTGTCCATTGCATCGCAGGTTCTGTGCTCAACTAGCGACGGGTAGGTCGAGTTGCATGCCATTTTGCGCAGGTATTTGTACTGCGTTTTCATGTCAAACAGCCCGTTGCCCACACCTATTCCTGCAAGCGGCAGCCTTCGTCTGCCGCCCCTGTTGTTTCTGTTGATGATCTCGAGAGCAATTCCCGGAATGTAGTGCGCGGCATAGCTTTCGCCCGTGACATGCAGGTCGCTCTGCTGATACAGGGGAAACTTTTCGTAAAACCGGTGCAGGAAGTCGTACATGTCCCTCGCTGCTTCGGCAGTAGTCGTCACGTTGGCGCCATACGAGAATCCGACGCCTGTTGGCTGGTCGACAAACAGGACATGCGCATTTGTATTCCAGCTGTAGGGGTTTGGCGCCGTGCCGTGGCCATCTTCCGACACACGACAGGGGCCAATGCCAGCTAACAGGCCCGACATTGAGCTGCATCCAGGGCCGCCGTTGAGCCACAGAATAAGCGGTGCCCTTTGCCTGCTGTTTGGCGGGCGGTTGCGTGCTTCAAAGAACCAGTAGAACAAGTGCTTGTCTGCAGCAACGTCGATGTAGCCGCTGTATTGCTGTACGCGTGGGTCGCAAAGCACTGGAGCAGATACTGGGCTCCAGGGAAACCCAAGGTCGTCTCTGCTTTTAGCCGTCGAGACAGGAAATGCCGGGCAGCACAGTGCCAGAAGCAGTAAAACGAGAGCGAGCGTATCATACATGTTGGGCGAGAGAGCTTGCTGGCGCAGCGATACTTCAAAAAGGAGGAAATACAAAGCAAGACTTGGAATTCATTCCAAGCCTCTGCTACCATGGTTACGAGAGGCGTGGTCTATTTGTATGCTCTCGCAGAGAGGAGACTGTTGCGGATTCCTTGCAGCAGCCAAGCTCTAGCTTTGTAAAACACAGAGTCCGGAGAATGCTCATGTGGTTCAATTAAGTAGAGCGGTGTTCAGTAAACCGTATATCGTCGCCCCCACATCGCCTGGCCACATGAGCATTAAGACATCCAGTAAACCAAATGTCATGGGGGGCATAATGAGTGCGGGAAAACGCGACTGGTTGCCAGGTTATCGTGGAAAAAAAATAGCTGGCCATGCCGAGACACTCCTCAGAGACCTTTGACCTGGTCAGGCGAGGCGACGGCCGTGCTGAGCTGGCCATTGGCAAGCTGGCCCTGGCCACCGCCCCTTCCGGGGAGCTTAGCAAACACCTCGCGCAGAAGTGCACCCGCCTGCGCGTCTGGGAAAGCGTCGGCACTGACGGCAAGAGCGACAGCCTTGCCCTGAATGACCAAATGCGCCGAGTGGGGCTCGGAGTCGCGTAGGTGGCATGCGCGCTCAGAGACAAGCCTTGCATTGCCTTGGCCGCCCTCCAAAGGTGGAATGATATGGACGGCAGTGGGGATGCGGCCTTCGCTAAGCGCCGTGGCGTGCGTGGCAGCAGCCTCCACACTTGCCGCCGCCAGGCGTAGCCAGCCCTCGGCTTCACCTTGCAGCGCCTTGCTCTTGTCGACCAGCTGCTGCGCCTTTTTGTTCATTGCCCCCAGCTTTGTGGCCCCCAGAGTTTGCGCGGTGGCCTTTGCGTGCTTGAGCTGGGACCGCAGCCAGCCCGAGCCTGCAGTGCCAGCGACGGCTTCAATGCGCCGCGTGCCTGCGCCAATCGAGCCCTCGGAGATAATCTGGAATGGATAGACCGCCCTTGTCGAGTGCAGGTGGGTGCCCCCGCACAGCTCCGTTGAGACGCCGGGGACGTCCACTACGCGGACGCACTCGGGGTCGTACTTTTCGGTAAATGTGGCAACTGCACCCGCTGCCTTTGCCTCGTCAAGCGTCATCTCGCGTACGCCGACCTGGGGGCTCTCCAGCGCCACCTTGTTGACATAGTCCTCGATCTCTTGCAGCTGCTCGCTCGACAGCGCGCTGCTCGTAAAGTCAAAGCGCAGGCCGTCAGGCTGCACCAGGGATCCGGCCTGCATAACCGTGGTGCCCACGACCTTGCGCAGGGCAGCATTGAGCAGGTGGGTGGCCGTGTGGTGGACTGCATTTCCGTAGCGGCGCGCAATATCGATGGCTGCTGAAACGTTGGCGCCAGGGACAAGCAGGTCCTGGCTGTCGGCCGCAGCATCCAGGTAAATCACAGTTGCCTGGCCATTTGGCAGCGCCGTGGCGTCTTTGACAGTAAACGCGTGGGAGCCGCCTTGCGCATCGCACAATTCAATAACGCCGTGGTCAGCCTCCTGGCCACCGCCCGAGGCATAGAACGGGCAAGGGTCAATTACGGCCATGCCATCTCCATTGGACAGTCCTCTGAACGCTACGACCCGAGCACTCTGTGCAGAAGGCAGCGCGCTAGCTTCGGGGTCGATTTCGTATCCAGAGAAACGGCTGGTCACTGCGCTGTCTTGCCATTCTAGCCGCGCTGCCTCAATCTCGCTGGCGACAGACGACTTGGACCTTGGCCCGCTCTTCCACGAGGACTTGTTGCGTTCGCGAGTCTCCTGCTGGATGCGCTCGAACCCGCCAACATCAACTCCCCACCCGTTGTCTCTGGCAATGACTTGGGTCAGATCGATGGGGAATCCGTGCGTGTCGTACAGTGCAAACGCATCGTCTGCGCTGACTACCTTGCCGGCGCCCTTCGTGTCGCTAGCAAAGATACTCTCGAGAAGAGTCAGGCCTTTGCCAAGTGTCCTCAGGAATGCGTCCTCTTCGGACTGAAGCACAGAAACGATGGGCTCCCGACGCTCGACAAGCTCTGGGTACGCCTCGCCCATGACCTTCACCAAGCTCGGGTAAAGAGCCGAGAGCACAGCGCCATTGATCCCAAGCAATCTGCCAGCTCTGGCCGCACGTCGAATGATGCGGCGCAGAACATACCCGCGGCCGGTGTTGCTGGGGTACACTCCCTCCGAAATCAAAAACGCACTCGCGCGCAGATGGTCGGCAATGATACGCTTGTACGTGAGCACCGTGCTCTCGTCCACTGCCCTGCTCTGGCCGGCAGGGCTGCTGTCGCCTCTTGACTGCAGCTTGTCTATGTCCTGGATGATGGCCTGGAATTCGTCCGTATCAAAGTTATTTTTCTTGCCCTGGAGGATGCACGCGACCCGCTCCAGCCCCATTCCCGTGTCAATGCACGGAACATCAAGCTTTTTCAGCTCTCCATCCGCGCCGCGGTAGAACTGCATGAACACCAGGTTCCAGAACTCGAGCCACCTCTCCTCGTGGTCCTCCGGGTACTGCGGGTTCTGCGTGTCCCAGAAGATCTCCGAGCTCGGTCCGCACGGGCCCTCGCCGTTGCCCATGCTCCAGAAATTGTCCTCCGGGCCCAGCCGAACGATGCGCTTCGGGTCGAGCCCTATCTCGTCTCTCCAAATGCCGTACGCTTCGTCATCGGTTTCCAGCACAGTGACCCTTAGCATTTCCCGGGGCATCCTGAGCTCCTCGGTGACAAACTTCCACGCCATATGAATGATTGCTTTCTTGTCGTAGGCGCCGAACGAAAAGTTGCCCAGCATCTCAAAGAACGTGTGGTGGCGGGGCGTATAGCCTACCTGGTCCAGGTCGTTGTGCTTGCCGCCAGCCCGCACGCACTTTTGCACAGTCGTCACTTGCTTGTACGGCGCCATCTGCGGGTTGAGGAAGAACTGCTTAAAGGGCACCATGCCGGCGTTGGTAAAGAGCAGGGTGGTGTCGTTTTTGGGCACAATGTCGGCGCTTGGCTGCAGGGTGTGCCCGTTCTTCATGAAGAACTCGGTGTACCGCTTTCGAATTTCGCTCGTTGACATGGTGGCTAGATTTCGCTGCTGGCTGAAGAGATAAGCAAAGAATGGCAGCGATGCATGGCGTGGATGCATATGGCTTTGCTGCTGGCTGTGGAGGATCCGCAAAGCTGGACTACTGCTGCTTCCCATGCAGCGCATTCCTCCCCTGTGCTGAGCATTTCCTTGCGCTAATCGCCGACAGCTCCGAGACAGCATTCCGTGCATTTAAGAATAGAGGAAAGTTGCAGTTTTAGACCCTGGATCGAAGAATATATATAACAGGCGATCGAGGGCGGTGAAAGAACAAAGCGGACAGAGCCCAGCAGCAGGAGTGGCTCGCTAGCGCTGAGGACCTGGCAAGGGACCGTTTCCACCGACGGCTCAGCCAGTCGAGTCGCCAGACAAAGCAGCACCAGGCGGCTCAAGCACTTATCTCCACCCACAGCCAGAATTTTTGGGTCTCGCCAGCACACGCTGCTCTGCTGCCTCGCGTCAATTCCTTAATTTTCTTCAAACGGAGAGTAGGCGCTTTTCCTTCTAATTCACGACTATCTGTATCTTCACACACAATGTCTTTTGCCATTCAATCAGTACGGTCGCTGGCCCGCGCTGCCGCTATTCCCCGCATACGCATTCCGACTGCATTCGGCGCCGCCCGGTCTCCATTGGCCACAGCAATCGGCGTCAATTTGGGTCTTCTCGGCGAGCTCCTCGGCGAGATGATCCTGCGTGCAGTGCCCAAGCAGCGCACAAGCCACTCGAAGAAGCGCAAGCGCATGGCAACCAAGGGCCTGAAGAACCGCCAGGACCTGGTGCCGTGCCCGGGATGTGGGCGGCCAAAGCTCACGGCGCACATCTGCCTTAACTGCTACCACGACATCAAGCGGAAGCTCAAGGACATGAAGAACCAGGAGTCCCAGTGAACCACCGGACTGCACAGATCCGACCAGGAAAAAAAAATAGCTTTTACTCTTCAACACAGATACAAAACACCATCGATTCCGCGTCGTTTGTCCAAGCACCTGGCGTGCTTACTGTAAATGGATACATTTGAGTGTTGTATTTTGTTGCTCGTTTTTGATGGTCTCTAGATGCGCAAGGGGCTCAAGATCCTCGCTTTGGATCACTGCTGGGCTGCCTCCCACTTGGGGACGTTGAGCTTGCCGTATATGCACCAGGGCGACGCAGGATCCGAGACAACCCTCTGGAACACCACGTACTCTCTGACATGCACGGGTCTCGGTGCATTCTTGCCAGCCGCTGCCGCTCCTCCGCTCTTCTTCGCAAGCGGCGTGACAGCCTGCTCCTGATCGATCCTGACGACAACCTGGCCCACCGCAAACTCTGACGTCAAGCGGCCACAGCGGACCTGGACGATGCGGGGCGGCGACACAGTGGTCACCTTCCTCCAGTCGAAATTGACCCTGCGCTTCTTAATATCGTTCTTCAGGTTGGCGTACATGTTTGGGAAGCAGATGGTGCTAAGGGCCTTGAGATCGCCTCTCGCAAATGCCTCGTTCATTGATCCGTACAGCTCCTCTGCCTGCACGGCAAAGTCAGCGCCCTTCCAGCCAGAGAGGTACCACTTCATGGTCAGGAGCGAAAACACGCCGCGCAGACCCTCAACGGCGTGGTCTTTGACGCTGACCAGCCCTTCCTTGGTCAGAAGGGACGGGCGCTCGCTCCAGGGAACGGGAGTGAAGTCAGACAAAAGGCCGAACTCGTTGGCCACAAAGTGCTCCTCGCGCGGCTGTGAATGGTGCCTGACCGACGCCAGCATTGCGGGTGCCAGCGCCCGCTGAATCGGGCGACGAACAGCGGCTGGTCTTGCGACGTGGAGCGTCGAAGCAACAGACTGCAAAAGCGGCCCACGCAGACCGCCAGCCCTCAAACCAACGTTCGCCATGTGTGAAATAACGGGTAGAGTGTCTTTGGAGGTATCAAATCAGGTGGGAATGCAGAAGAAAGCAGACTGAAGGAAGAGGAAAAGAGAGCGCTAGGGTTTGTGGGTGTGTCGGTGTGCTGAGATAAGTTTTTTTTTTCTCAGGCGGAGTGGTCACGCTGCCCATCTCCATAACCATAGACGGATGTGCAGCACTCACTTTTTCGCAACCTGAATTTCAGAGTGCAGGGAGAGGAAACCCAGGAATCAGCACATACACACCGTGTTCTCCGCCCCGCATACTGTTTATTGCTCGCACAGGCCACCATGCTTCTCCCAGGCGAAGTGGTGAAACACTCCTCAACTACCTCTTGCAACAAGGAGGAGGGCGCGCTGTATTTCACCAACAGGCGCATTCTGTGGAAGAAGAGCGACGCGCAGACGCCATCAGTCAATGTTCCGCACGAGGACTTTCGCGTGCAGCAGGTCAGCAAGGCCGACGCAAAGAAGGTGATGCTTCGAATCTCAGCAGCACCCGCTGGTTCGCCGCCCGCTGCCGCGCCAACCATGACCTTTACGTTCACCTGGAAGAATGCAGACAAGGAGGGTGCGCTGGCGGATCGAGAAAAATACGTGACGGAGCTGTCGATCATCACAACGCGCAGGGCACAGGGAACCACTGCGGGTGCCAGCGCTGCAGCCCAGGGACAGCAGCAGCCCAGGGCAAATGGCCAGGCTGGAGCCGGAAGTCCACAGGCTGCCCAGGACCAGGCACCACAATCGGCAAGCAGTAGCGAGTACGGCAAAGTGAAGATAGGGGCGACGCCGGCGTCGGCTGAAGAAATCAGACTGCGGCAAGATGTGCTATCCAAAAACGCAGATCTAGCCAAGCTGCACCAGAGCCTGGTTCTTTCAGGCCTGATATCCGAGGACGAGTTCTGGAGCACGCGCAAGCACATCCTCGAAACACAAGCCATACAGCTGCAGCTGCGCAAAGGCGAGTCGTCGTCCTGGCTTGATCTTGCGCCAAACACGCAGGACGGAGGCAACTTCAAGTACACCATCACGCCGAACATTGCGCGCCGCATATTTAAGGAGTACCCGCAGGTGAAGAGGGCATACATCGACAATGTGCCACACAAGATCGGCGAGAAGCAGTTCTGGAAGCGGTTTTTGGCCTCAAGGTTCTTCAACCGCAATCGCTCAACGACTGCAATGAGAGGCAACCCGGACTCCATATTCGACGAATGTCTGCGCGACGAGGACAAGCTGCTTAGCGATGCCAGCCGTGCGGACAACGAGTTCATTGTCCGACTGCTTGACTTGAGGCGAACTGAGGAGGATAGCGTGGAAACTGGAAATGCGCTTGACTTCACCATGCGGCCTGGGCGCTACACGGAGAGCCTGTCGCTCATCAGAAGGTTCAACCACCACTCCGAGCTGGTCTTGCAGTCGGCCCTGAGCTCAAAGCGCAAGCATGCTTCCTCGGGGCACCGTGCGGTGGACAAGACCCTGGACGACGCCATCATGTTCGGAGACCTTGAGACTGCGCCTGCTGAGAAGAAGGTCAAACTCAACATCCAGGACCAGTCAAGGTACTTCACCAGTCTGTCAAAGGGCGAGGCCAGCTCTCCTGGGTTTGGAGCCGACGGCCAAGGCGCCAATGGCCATGGGCAGCACCAAGGGGCGTTTGACATCAGCTTTGACATCTCTCGGCCACTCGGTGGGTGTGGCGACACGCAGAAAACCATGGGGAGCCTGTCGAGCTCCGTGCGCAAGGTGACGCTGCAAAGCCGCCCGAATCGCATTCAGGAACTCCAAATCCCGGAGGATCTTAACAAGGCGGTCGCAGAGTGCCATGGTGCAGGCACAGAGATGCTCCGCCATCTGTGGGCGCTCCTGCGGATGCCGCCGACTGCGGAGCGGAGCCAGAAGGCTGAGAAGATCGTTGCCGCCTTCGATGGCATCCAGCAGCGCATCCGCGAGGCGATCACCCGAGCCAACACGGCCGAGGGCGGCAGCAGCGCAAGCCTGGGCAGCACGGTTGAGCAAATGCTCCAGCCCATTACAAGCTCACTAGATGCTGGCAAGAGAGCATTTGAGGCTCGGGCAAAGTCTGCTTCACGGCTGTAGTAGCGTGGAATTGGTCTACACTAGCGTTTTGCAGCTTCAGCCACGTTGTCAAGATATATTTATATTGGAGTTAACATAGACATAGGGGTGCTGCAAGCACGGCACCGCCAATAGATGGTGATAAGTAGGACATGGAAGCAAACAAGCGAGCAACCAAGAGTGCACTGTATTCAGTTGGACGATTGCTGAGCGTTGTGCGCCTTCCATGCCTCGTAGTAGAGAGAAATGCCGTCAATCAGACTGAGCTTGCGTGGCTCCCACCCAGTGACATTCCTAGTCAACCTGGTATCAAAAACCTGGTTGGTCGACAGTCCAATATCAATGAAGTGGTCGCTCTCATATGTCTCCACCTCAATCTCCTTGTCCGAAATCCCACGCACAGCCTCGATGATCTCGGCGATAGACTCTGCAGAGCGGTTAGCAGCAACCAAGTTGAGTCCGCTCAGCAAAGGAGACTTGTCGGCGACCTTCACATAGAGGTCAGCCAAGTCATCCACGTGGATGGTCGGAACACGATTCTTCAGGTCGCCGGGGAAGCGGATCTTGCCACTGGTGACTCCTGGGAAGAAAAAGCCGGTCAAGGAGCCAGATTTGCCGTAGACAAGGCCTGGGCGGATGACGATTGAGCGCACATTGGGCGCAGTCTTGTGGGCATTGACCTCGGTAGCTGGACGCCACTCAACGCCCTTGATTGGTGCAAGCGCAGCGTCCTGTGAGGTTGGCTCGTGGCCAGTGCCTCCGTGCACCCAGACACCCGTGGTGAATATGAAGGTCAGGACTCCGCCGCCGGCTGCACGCTTCTCGGCAGATGTCTTGATGGCCTGGAACAGGGTGTTGGTGTACACGGTTGGGTCGCCACCGTGGGGTGCCGACGCATCAACGAGGATGTCGACCTTGTCCAGAATGTCGGCATAGGACTCTGGGTTGGTAGTGGAGCCCACAACGCGGATGATTTCGTCGGCAGCAAAGCCCTCGCCTTTCTCCTCAGAGCGCACAAGGCCATAGACGAGGTAGCCGGCGCGAGAGAATGCCTGGGCAACTGCATTGCCGATGAAGCCGTTGGCACCGATGACAAGAACTTTGGTCATTGCTGGAGAGTGGAGGGTTTGCTTGGTATTGGCTTGGTACGTCCAGAAGAAGAGGTGCAGAAGAGTGTGGTAGTCTGGTGTTGGTGCTGCTTCTGAGAGAGATCCGTGGCCATTTGGCTGCTCTTTTATACCGTCAAGACGCTCTTTCCA
>MU603936.1:40147-60607 GCA_025201845.1 Martensiomyces pterosporus
GAGCGCCACCGCGAGAGCGGCAGCAGCGGTGGTTAGACGCATTGTGTTGTTGTCAAATGCCTGAGATGTTTCCTAGAGCTAAGCACAAAATACAGTAATCATGCGGCGGGCAGAAAACAAAAGCAAAGCAGAGGTGGGCGAGTGCCAAGACTTGCCGATTTTCCCAGCCTCGATTACATTGTGACGAGAGCACCGCAGCGAGCCTGTGACACACCGCAGCTTGACTGCAGAAAACCTGTGAGAAAAAGGGCTGTGATTGCCACATTGCTGCGATCTGAAGGGGAGCGCACCAGGACTCAGCGGCGGCTGCTGGCCGCAAATGGCTTGTTTGCGAGCCAGTGGTTGATCATGTCGAGCGTGTTTTCGGGCTGGTCGTAGGGCGCCATGTGTCCTACCTCAAACGCATGAAGGAACGTGAAGTTTGCAAAGGAGCGGACCTCTCCAGCTTGTTTTGCGGCAACATTCCAGACCAGGTCTTCGGCATCACTGAATGGATCTTTTCCTGGCCACTCCGGGTTCAGGGTCCAGGCCTTGCCGCTGTACCAGTTGCAGATCCAGTTGGCATCGCCGTTGTAGATGAGAACCCGGATGCCAGCGTCCAGAAGAGGCGGGATCTCGCGGTGGAATGGCAGCATCCAGTCGCCCTTAAGAAGGAGCCCGGAGTACACGCTTTGATTGCATGACTCGAACTTGTCTACCTCGGCACCGAGCTCATGCTGGACAGCGGGGTTGTTGAGGAGCGTGTCAATGTTGATGATGGTGGAGCCGATGTATTTCCAGTAAACTTAACCAGGAACCAAGAAACTAGAAGAGTCCCCATAGCGGGGTCATCTAAGGAGTACAAGAAACCATGTCAATCGAGAAACAGGAAACTAAGCAAACACATGCTGTCCCGCATGGGTGTGATCTGGACACCCATGATAGATAACCACTGCACACGATAACCTAAGCTATCCAGGGGAACAGTCAGGAGAAATGCAAGCCCGTAAGTATTTATGTTCTTAGCCTGGGCACGGTTGGCGCTCCTAACAGAGCGGCATCCGATCCTGCCAACAATACCAAGATCTCCTTTATGTAATAATATCTCATATTAACAGTGGGTTTGAAACTACTTGCTTAGCTCCTGTTTTTCATCCTGTGAGACAACAACCCCACACCCGAAAAGATAACAGCAACGCCGACACCAAACAGCACATATTTGACTGTGGTGAACCACTTGAACTCGTTGAAATACACTCCGCCGCCAACGATATCCAGCACCGTCCACACGACGTAAAACACGGGCACCTGGAGCAGCGCATCGTATCGCAAAAGCCCCTGGTTGATCCAGTACACCTGGGAGGCGGCTGTGAATGCGGTGACGAGGAAAATGGCCCAGGAGAAGAAGCTTGTGAACTGGTTGTCGTGGTCAAACAGAGATACCGAGAGCAGGTTTATGAGCGACTTGGCGAACAGGGTGGTGAGTGTGGCCATCAGGGAGCCGAGGCTGGCGTAGGCCAGAGGCAGCCCGTACTTGACGTGCCGGGAATCGGGGCGAATCGGCTGGATGTACTTGTCGAATGGCGTGAGTGGGTGTCTAAACAGCACTGCCGCTACCTTCTTGTACATCAAGGCCACCTGCTGCAGACAAGCGCCGCTCTGTCTAGCTGTTCTGGCTGCACCAGATTGCCTCTCCTCATTCTCTGTTGTGCCAACGGCAGCGCTAGTGTCCTTGATCTCGTCCTCGGCTCTGTCTTGCTGTGTAACGACACCGCCGTCTCCCGGCTCAAAGCTAGCATTATGCTGTGCCTGCCATGGATCACCCGGGTCAGCTCTGCCGCCATATCCTCCTTGCTTGTTGACAGTAAAGGCATCATCCAAGTCCCGGCTCGCATTGGCGGGGTGGTGGTAGTCGGCATCGCGCAGCGTTGTCCACAGGTCCTCCGGCCAAGACAACGCAGACAGCGAGATTTGGCCATCATAGCAGTGGTTCTGGTGCAGCGGCACCACAGTCAGCTGGTTGTCTGCCTCGTCAGTTGCGCCGTGGGTCTCGCTTCCAGGCTCTGCTGGTAGCTCCTGGGCCTCGGGCTCATCCGAAATCTGGCTATTCTCCAGCCTGTACCTCTCAGCACCCTTCTCGACCGTCCGCAGAAACACATATATGGACAGAATGGCGGCTGCAATCAAGCACAGGTACACCACAGTGGGCTTGGCTTTCAGCAGCTGGATGAGCACGCACAGGCGATAGTCCTGCTGCACTATACCGCTAAAGACGACAACAACCACGCACCCGGCGATGATGAGGACAATGCCACCGATATCAAACAGGCTGATCTTCTCGTTGTTCAGAAGCGGTGCAACAATGACGTTTGTGACCAGCGACACGGCCCCCAGTGGCGCCACTAGGGACTGCGGAGCAAACTGCAGAGCAATGAAATTGACCACGTTGCCCAGGATGAATATAACCAGGCCAATGGCCCACACTGGGCTGCTGAACGGAGTGTCTGCGGCGTGGCGGCCGTTGACTAGCTTGCTTTTTATCTGTCGCTGCCAGGACTTGGGCTTTTCCAAGGATCCGTCGGCTGTAGGCGTAGGGGTAGGCGTACGTGCTTTTGTCTGGGTGTCTATCTGGTGGTGTGAGCACAGAGGCTGGATGTCGTCGGGTGCGGTTTTGGGCAATGGAGTGCCGAGTCGCGTGGTGGGCATTTCGAATATGCCTTCATCGGCTGCTGGTGCGACCACCTGTTCTGTCTGTCTGCTGGTGCACATGAAATCGTGTGTACTGGCCTCGGATGCGCATGGCCGCTGGGCCAAGATGTCTGACGGGCACTCGCCGCTGCCACCACTGTTCTTTGAAGCCGATGCACCCGGCCGTCTGTTGCTACCGCTCAGCGACTTTATAGGCACAAAGTCATCATCGTCGATGATTTGACTGTAGCTATTGCTGCTTGAAGCATTTTTACCGCCATATCGGAAACCCTTGCGCCTGTTTGCCGACGACGAGACCGGAAAGACTACGGATGCAGCTGTGCTTTTAACGCCATGGTGGCCCAGAGACGCCGCTGAACCCGCAGATACTCTGTTCTGGCCATTGTTGCTGCTGTTGCCGTTGTCCTGCTGTAGATGCGAGTGAATGTTGCCCACTGAGTAAAAACGCACCTTGCTTGGCTCCGGCGACGGCGATGCCGAAAAGCTCTTATGCACTGGCTCGCCGGCCACCAGGGCATCGGCTTTCGCCTTCTCCTCGCGCTTCCTAAACGCATATTTCTGCAGGTTCAGTCCAACATTCAGCGTCGCTCCGCCAACTAAGACCAGCAGCACGCCGATCCACACCTGCTGGTGCGGTTCCTGGCTGATGCACTTGCCGAGCGGCATACCCCCAGCCGTGTCCGCGCCGTTTCTTGCAGACTGGCGCAAATCCACAATCATGTCTCTAGTTGCTGATGGTGCACCTCGTTCGTGGATGGCGCTGCTTCCATCTGCAGCACTTGGCGTCACACATGTGTATCCGTTGCCGCAGGTATCGACTGAGCCGCTGGATAGCCCACACTGGGCATCGGCTAAGAACCCTCGGCAGCAGGATATTTCTGTGCCGTTTACATTGGGATTGCTGGAGCTGGCGCCCAGTGGCGCATCGATGGGAGCGCCTGGAAGCGTCCAAGCGCCGCCGCACGTGGACTCCAGTGTGCAGAACTGGGGTGCGCACCAGGAGTGAGACAGATCCTCGTCGTCCTCGTCGTCATCCAGCCGACCAAGCTCCTCGCTTTCCACGGTCCTGTTGCTGCCCTTGGCTGATGCCGTGGATAGCATGGCCCATCGGCGATTTAGCTGAAAGGCAGCACAGTCGTGCGCATTAACGCAGATTTCGCCTATTAAATGCGCGGCGTGCAAGCCATGCTGAACGATTATATTAACACGCACATGCTTTTCATGCCTCCAGCACTGCTAACGATCACAAAGTCGCGACGATGGCCACATGACAGCACTATCCGCTCCTGGGAATTACAGGACCAAACGGGCAGTGAGGCACGCAGAGCCCTTTGGCTGAAAAGCAACTGTGGAGAAGGTTGGAGTGCTTGGTAGCGACTGGGGTGGGGGAGCATGCACAACACCATTAATAGCAGCTTTCTCCACAAGGCTGTCCCCAGCTCTTGTTATACACACATATATACTGTGGAGAAGGGTCATGAGACAGCGTGGGACAGAGATATACAAGATGGCATGCATTCTTTTGCATTGCGTATGCGCGACGTCGATGGCCATCGCACATTTGCAAGCCGAACGACACAAGACCACCAGGCCTCTCGCCTCCACCTGTCTTAGGCGCAAAGGACATGGCATGAAACTGCGGCTACCTACCTGCTTTGACGACATAACGGCAGGCGCCATCGATGCAGGCATACTCGCCTAAACGCGGCTTCCGTCTCTGGCCTGATTCCATGGTGGCCGTACGCTTGCTGCCGCCCTTGCCATTCGTGCTGGCATCTGTGCCCTCGCGGTAGCCTACGCACTGCGCATCCGTACTGCACTTGCGGCCAGAAACTGCAAGCGCAGTTGCTTTCGCATCTGAATCAGAGCTGCTGCGTTTGAATAGCTGGAGTCCTCTGCCACACAGCTGCCCACCGCCGCTGGTAGCCGTAGCAAGATGTGCAGGCAGCAATATCATGTATGCACAACTCAGCAGGCTGAGATGCAGTGCCTGCCGCTTGTGCCGCTTGCGCGTCTGTGCCGGATGCATTCTGGCGACAGCTGGCCTACCTTCAGGTGCTGCGGTTTGTTCGGTGATTGCTGATACGAGAATGACAGTGTAACGTGGTGGTGGATATCGACAGTGGTAAAAGAAATAGGAAGGCTATACAATCAGGGCGAAAGAGTGCGACTAAAAGTTGCTTGCGTCAAGAAATGCCAGGAAGGCGAAAGAGAGATACCCCAGATGCGGCTACGGGATGCTGGTGTGGAGAGAAAGTGGAGGATGCCAGACGCAAGCCTCTCATTTTTCTCCAGTAGCATGGCCACACCACGTCTGTCCAAGGGTATCCTCCCCTGCCGGGCAAATGTTGTTATTTTCGTCTTCCAGTTTTCCTAATACAAAGCACCCATGCTGCTGCCGGCCGCATCTTGCCAGAATGGGGCAGCGTCGATTGTGCTCTGGAAAACAGGAAAACCACATGCCGTGCGTGTGGCTTATGCTTCGCAGTTGCAATATTAGCAGCCGGGCCATTGTTTGCAGTGGCCCAGCATGCATGCTAGGCTAACATGTACGCAGTTTCTATATGCGCCTAGCAGTGGGTGCACAAATTTAGCTTTTTCTTGCAGGTTCTGCTAAATTAGCCGCCATGTAGTATATATACGCCCTTGGGAGGCAAGAGGCAGCAGTAGCATCTGGCCATGAACTGCTTTTCTTTTCTTTCTCCACACATCTCTGCCACTGCTTGCATTAACCACCTTGATCTACTACTCCTTGTAGTCAAATGTCTGGTGACCAGGACACCCTATTGCAGTGCTTTCCGCACGCCAGGTTCGCTGGCTGCAAGACATCCGGCCCTGGGTATCGCGTCGTAAGGGATGCAAGAACCCGCCGTGGGTCGAATGAGTGGGTCTCGCCGCTTGTTTATGCATCAAGGAGGGGACGCTGCACGAGCAACTTTGAGTACGCCAGAATCAAGCGCCAGATCATCAGCTACATGGGTCCTGCCAGCCGTCATGGATCCAACATGTCCGTCAAGCTATCGCCTCAACCGCAGCCACAACCACCACGGATGACGACACCCACGCTATTGAACAGCTTCAACTATGACAGCAATGCAGCGACGATCGATGACGATGAGGACCAAGGCGCTTCTGTGACAAAACCCGCCCTGCCACTTCCAGCTCCACCAGCAAGACACGTGCCCTCATTCACTACAGGCCCTGCTCAGCTGCCATACTCTCCAGATCAAAGGGCAGGCGTCAGCCACAGCTGCTTTGAAGCTGATGCGCCTGCCAGCGATAGCGAGTACGAGCTGCTCGACAACCTTCTTAATCAGCATCAGTATGACTTGTAAAATCTACAAATGCCACCAATAACTACGATACCGCCAATAATGTTGCTCGATCACGAGCTGCAGCTGCATTGCAGCCCCTCTCCCCAGCTGGGGACTGGTCCAGCAAACCGCTCAGCATCAGAGATGCCGGGCACCGCGTCATCAAACGCGTGCTCTGTGACCAGGCCCAGCACTTGGTCGATTACCTGCGTGTTTCCTTTGTCCGCCTGCTCAATGACGTCCTGTGCGACCCAGTTCCTCAGGATGTACTTGGGATTCTTCTTCTTCATCTCCGCAGCAATCTTCACAGCCACGTCCCTTGTCAGCTCCCCAGCATCGTCCGCAAGCCTCTCGCGGTACACGCCGGTGTAGTAGGTATATACGTCTTTCTTCCACTGCTCCATGTCGTCGCAGGCGAGCTTCTGCGATCTCTCCATGAGCGCGTCGATGTGGGCATTCAGGGCTGCCGAGTCAGCATCTTGGCCAACAAGCATCTGGGGCACGTCGCACAGCGATCTCATGGCAAACGTGTAGTCGGTCTTGGCACGTTCGAGGAGGTCCAAGAAGGGCTGAACGACGTTGGGGAGATCCGTCTCCGCGTTCTTCTTGAACAGACCGAACTTGCCTCTCATCTCGGCAGCAAAGTTCTTCGAGTACTCGCCAGCGAACGCGTTCAGAATGCGCTTGACAGTCTCGACTGTCGATTCTTTCGCCTCGTCCACATTCACGCTCTCCTCCGGCTGCTGCTCCGAGCCCTTGGGGATGTATCCCTCGTCAATAAGCACCGATATGGGTCCAGCAAGTCGGATCAGATTCCACAGCGCCACCCTTGGCTGCTCCTTGAACGCATACCGGCCCTCAGAGTCCGAGTGGTTGCAGATAAACCCGGGATCGTACGCATCCAGGAACGCATACGGTCCATAGTCAACAGTCAGCCCGAGGACCGACATGTTGTCCGTGTTCATAACGCCATGGCAGAACCCGACCGCCTGCCACTTGGCCACCATCGCTGCCGTGCGCCTCATAACCTCGTCCAGCAGGAAGGCATATCTGTTCCACGGACCCCTCTCCTCCATCTGCCGCTTCTGCTCGTCGTGGGGAATGAGGTGTGGGAAGTGGTGCCTGATAACGTAATCCGCCAGCTTGCGCACCATCTTTGCATCCTGACGAGATGCCGGCAACTCAAATGAGCCGAATCTGACCCACGATGGCGCCATCCGAGTGACAATGGCGCCCAGCTCGACCTCTTCGCGGTACACGGGCCGGTCCGTGAACACCAGGGAAAGGGACCGCGAGGTGGGGATGCCCAGCGCATGCAGGTGCTCTGCAGCCAGGTATTCGCGGATGCTCGACCTCCTTACAGCGTACCCGTCAGCAAATCTCGAGTATGGCGTGCGTCCGGCGCCCTTCAGCTGCAGCTCCCACCTATCGCCACTGCCAGGAGCAACAACTTCCCCCAGCGAGATCGCACGCCCGTCGCCTAGCTGCTCAGCCCACACGCCAAACTGGTGGCCGCCATAGCAGTGAGCCCACGGCCGCGATCCTGGCAAAATCCTGTTGCCGCTCCACACGTCGGCGGCAGCCTTTTCGTCGGCCCAGAACCGCCCCCTATCCAGCCCGATCAGCTGTGCACCTGCCTCGCTGACACTCACCAGCTTGGGGTTGTCGTGGTGGTTGGGCACAGCCCAGCTCCACAGCGCGCTGCCCACTTTCCGCGATGCCCTGAACCTGGACTCGGGAATGTCCGCCTCCAACTGCCCATCCTCGCCCTCCTTGGGCTGCTCCAAGCTGGCGTAGGGGGACTCTGCCACCACCTTGTCGCCCGGCAGCTCGCTGGTGAATGTGTCGGAGAACTGCAGTGCGTCGATCCACGACTTGTCCTTGGTCACAGGGCGCAGGGTGGTCTTGGTTCCTGCGGCTGTGGTGTCGGTGGAAAACAACTTGATAAAGCTCATTCTACGTGTGTGGCTGGAACGGGTTATATGGCTGCTCAATAATTTGAATCCACAAAGCATAGCTAAGAGGGAATAGCGAATTTGCAGCTGAATGCAATGGGAACAGAAGAGAAAAGCGGACGAGCGAGTGCGGCTTTTAGGAGCGTCTGTGTCTCGTCGCCAAGAACCAGCGACGAACAGATAATGCGTGGACACAAAGGGGGAGGAGCAGTCACGTGGCGACCAATGAGCCAGGTATTTGTCATCTGCCCTGTGAGCGGCGAGCGGGTTTTCCCACGGGTCCGTGCGCTATCCTCCACACGACCTAGTGGAGAGCGCTGAGCCATACGGCAGAGGCGGTGGTGGAGCGCCTGCTCGCGCCGTTTCCAAAGCGCAAGCCCATGCTGGCATTATATCCAGCATCTCCCATCCCCGAATGCGATCCAGCAGACTCCAGCGGTGGCTGACGCGCATCCGACCTGCTCCCCTAGACGTCGTACTCTTTGCCCAAACCGTCCCTCAGCAGCTTTCTCACCCACCTCCTCTCGTACTCCTCGCGGTTGAACAGGCGCTGGTAGACCGGAAAAGCCAGCAAAATCCAAAGAACCAAGTTTCCAGTCACAAAATCAAAGCACACGCTAAGCAGCCTAATCCGCCCATCCAGCGGGTAGTGCGGGACGATGGCGTGCAGCATTGTAGTCTCAATCATGGCTGCCGACCCAATAATGAATATCGCCACCGACTCCATAAACTCGTTGAAGCTCGACCTGATGTTGCGCAGCCTCACAAGATACACCGCATACACGATCCAAATGCTCCACGGAAACGCCAAGCACGCGTACCTAAAGTTGTCCGAATACATGCAGACTTCCAGCTGCTCCTGATACACCACTGTCTTCTGCCCGCTGATCAGCTGGGCAGCTGTGCAAAACACCAGCAGAACAGCCAACATTATGGCCATAGGCATGTAGTACCCCCAGCCCTTGTACGGCTTGTTTTGGATGAAGATGCGGTGCAGTGCAAGAGCACGGAAGAGGATGAAGCACATGAACATGTACGTGAATGCTACACGGACCCAGATGGACCACAGCTTGCAGATCTTCCAGACGCCGACTACGTTCACCAGACCGTTGGTCACGAAGCTGCCAATGTACCACAGGACGCCGGCTAGGAGGATCAGGGTTATCAGCACTAGGTTTTTGGCACGGATGGGGCGGTAGCTGCGGTTGAGCCAGGCATAGAGCACAAGGAGCGCGGTCAAGCTGTACGCGACAAAGCCAGCAACAATCACAGCATGGTCACTTCTGCCTACAGGGTCCATGTGGAGACCGTATGTCTTGGCAAGCTACCCGAAAGAAGAGCCGCATGTTGAATTAGGTGTGTGCTGGTGCGGTGATTCACACAACGCGCTTGCATTGCGCGGATTCTTACCTCGACCCTCGCTTCATCGGACAGATGAGGCTCCCGCTTGAAGAGCGCAGTGATAGAAAGGGGTTTGGCCATTGCAAGAAAATGCAAAGAGAATTAGATACAAATGCAAGCCCAGGAGAGCATCGGAAAAAGGAAAGGAGCCCGAGGAGAGCGCCAATTCCGCATAAATCCCGCCCATGATATATATAAACTGTCGTCACCGTCTCCCAGAGAGTAAACATGCCCATGCAGCCAATACCTCCACTGCCACTTGCAGCTGGTCCCGGTTTTTTGAAGCCATTAATATGCACCCTGCGGTGCCCCGTGCACCGTCTCGGTCCCCAAACTCCTGCACCCTTCATGTATGTGTAGAATCCCGTGCACATTGATTTCTTTGTTAAGCCTGTTGCGAATGGACGCAGACGCACGCAAGCACAGCAGATTCGCACTTTATTTATAAATCCTTATTTTTGTCAACATGTCTGCAGGGTATGCCGTAGAGGAATGGCAGCACCATTTGGAGGCATGCACCGCCCTATGAGGGGAATCTCACGGCCTGTATACCTGTGAGTATCTCAAGCCATTTGCGCTTCTCCTGGTGGGTCCGGTCCATCTAGTGCCTGCTGCCCTCGCCCAATTGCTGTGCCATTCGTGCACCTGCCAACTCTAATGCAGCTGTGCACTCTACGATGTCCATCAGCTGAATCTGAATAGAGCCCCCACATGTTGGCATACAAGGCACGACTGATTAGCGTGCATTCCAGTAAGATTACGCCGGCCACACCCCCTCACAGGCGGGACATATTGCGAGGCTTTCGCTCTTATATTGGCAATCACCAGATTCCAAAAGGGAGCCAAGCAGACATGCTACAGCGATATTACGATTCAAGAGGGTATGTATATGTGCAGAAAAACAGAGTGCCCTGAGGGAAAGCCAGGCCTTCTGGGCTAGACCAGGTTTCTGGGTGAGCTACTCAAGTGGGCGGTGTTTCCATACAGCGAATCCTGGGACTGGTTATGGATGCTGAGCGACTGCAAACTGTATCCATGCTCCTGCAAGTCGTACTCGATCGTTCGTGACTGATGTTGGGCAGCGGTACTGATGTGCTGCTGGTTGCCAGCATAGGAGCTCCTTTGGTAGCCAGTGTCCGGCTGGTGGTGGTGGTGGTGGTGGTAGTACTGGTTTTGTGGCATCACAGCAGTAGCCCCAGTACTGTTGCCCAGTGCATCGCTATCCAAGCTCAAGCCCAAGTTCTTATTCTTGTTGTGCGGTGCATCATCCTCCATCCGCGAATACGAGGTCGTTGACAGCGGAATCTGGGCCTCCTTTATGTCATACTCCTTGGACAGCCCATCGTTCGCCAGCTTCCTCAGCCACTTCTTCAGATACTCCTCGTGATGGAACATGCACATGTAGGCGGGATACCCCAGGTAGATCCAGATGACGATGTTTCCAGTAAAGAAATCAAAGCACGCGCTGATCAGCCGAATGTACTTGTGCAGTGGGTATTTGGGCACAATGCCATGCAGCATGGTAGTCTCAATAATGGTCGAGAACCCAACGATGTATATGACGACAGACTCGCGGAACTCGTTGAAGCTCGACTTGATGTTGCGGATCTTGATCAAGTACACGGTGTAGATGGCCCAGATGAACCACGTCAGCGACAAGCAGGTGTAGTGGAAGGCATCAGCATAGCTGCACACCTCCAGCTGCTTGATGTACTGGACGGTTTTCGACCCAGTTATGAGCTGGGTGGTGACGCAAAAGACCAGAAGGATGGCAAACAGGATGATGATCGGCATGTAGTACCCCCAGCCCTTGTACGGCTTGTTGAGGATGAAGATGCGGTGCAGCGCCAGCGTGCGGAAAAGCAGGAAGCACATGAACATGTACGTGAATGCAAGGCGCACCCAGATGGTCCACAGCTTGCAGATTGACCAGACACCAACGATGCTCACCAAGCCGTTCGTCACCATACCGCCCAAGTACCACATCGCTCCTGTTATGTACATAAGCGTGATCAACACGAGGTTCTTGGCTCGGATGGGCCGGTAGTTTCTGTTCAGCCACGCGTAGAGAACCAGCAGCAGCGTCAGGCCGTAGGTGGAAAACCCCACGATTATGACTATCTTGTCGTCCCTCCCAATGGGGTCCAGCTTGAGGCCAGCGTGCGCAGCGGCCTACAGCGGAAAGTGCATTCAGCAGACGTTACTACCGTGTGGATATCTTGGGGCATGACAGCGCAGCATAGCGAACCTAACTGCCCTACCTGAATGCGCTGGGCATCTGTCATACGGGGTGCCCGCTTGGCGAACATGGCTGAGATACCACTCATCGCCCCAGAGATACGGAAGCAAACGAGAATGTATGTGGAAGGAGAGAGGGAAAGGCAGCACGAGGCAAAAAAAAGGAAAGGGAAGGAGCGGAGAAGGACAAAAGTATTTATACTTGTGCAGGTAACGTCAGGGCTGGGAAAGCAGTGCTATTTTAAGGAAAATGGCTATCGTGGTTACTACAGGCACTATCAAGGTGAGTATATGTGCTTGGGTAGCGGGATCGATGTAGTCCGCACACCTTCCCAGCAACCCCAGAAAGGAGTGGCCGCTCATTTCGTCTGCAGCCCCAGGCACACCTTCCAACTCAAACAAAAGAAATGCAAATTAATTATCACCTGGAGGATGATGTGCTCCTCTCCAGCTTGCATATGCACCTCAAAAGCCTGGACTTTGAGCTACGTTTATTTTATTTTTATCCTCCTTCAAAGGTGTATTTTTAACATAGGCAGGCTGGCCTGCATCTAGTATGTTTCAGGGAGCGTACTTGTGCGAGCCGAGCAACACCCGCACCACTCGACGCATGGATGCATGCTGTACATGTAGAAATGTCCACTTTTCCACCCCAGCTACAGCCCAATCACAGCGGGCATTCAGCGCTTGCATGCCTAATGGGCTAGAAGAAGCACCACAGCGCATGCTGGTTTGGTCATGTGGGACTGAGCCCGTCTGCTCCCCAGCATGTTTGGCCTCCTGCCACCACGCCTCCGTCTCTGCAGCTGTGCAAGCGAGAATGGGGTGGGAGGGACGGAGGGAATAAAGAGGGAGACCAAAAAGAAGTGCATTCGCAAGGCGTGGCCCGCAGGTCTGTGCAATAAAAGCAATGGCCACAGCCCAAACATGAGTGCATTTATAGAAATAGATTGAAGCACTAGTGCTAGAATGGAAACAGATATCACTGTCACTCATTTGTGGTCTATCGCCCGGACTTTTGCCAGCACCTGAAGCGCACAAATGAAATTACCATCAGCATAGATAAGCCATCCATTCTCAGGCGAGGCTGCTGCAGTCCTGCCACCGCCTGCCCAGGTGATGTGCGCCATGGACAGCCCAGAGACAGCAACAGTATAAAGCACAAGACATGGGCAGACCACGTGCAGAGCTGCGCGGGAAGAGCTGGTGCGTATGCGTGCTTGCATGTATTGGGGACAAGGGAGACACAGGGCACAGCAGCCTTGCAAGTGCGCGTACTGCCCATGCATACTGCAGCTTGTCAGCACATCAGGTATATGAATTGCTCGCTGCGTGCACGCGATGGCGAGTTGAAGTCCAGTGTGTGTTCTAGCCAGCAAAATACGTGCAAGCACAAACAGTGAGAACTGCGCTTTCAATGGAAGCCGAGCCGCTTTCAGAGCATACATGGCGTCCAAAGGAATGAGCGGGCATGCAAACAAGCCCTGTCGATGTGTGCTACGCGTGTAACTATAGCTGTTGATGTCGATATCCCTGACATGTTTTGCTGGGGTTTGTCTGATGCGCTTTCACTTTGCCGCTGCGAGCAAAGGACCGCTTTTTCTTAGACGATCATGATTGACGAAATGCAGCACTAGCTCCTCGATCAGCATGTCCCTTACTTGCCAGCTCGGTGATCTGCTGTGTTTGGGCAGTGGTGAGTGATTGCTGCTGCTGCAGTGCTCCAGGGATGCATTTGCCTCTAGCTACCACTCGGTTTGCGGGATTTCCATTTAAATACAAAAACGTGGGTGCCCCCAAGGAAACACAGCCAGCGCACCAGGTAAGCATACACTCAAACAAACGGCTAGCACAGATATTCTACATGTTCAAGTTCCGCAGGCTCCCAGAGATGCTGGTGTTGGTGTTGCTGTGGAATTCACTCTGACTGCTACTGTACTTCCAGTCATCGGCAACGGCTTCTGTCTTTGTGGCCTGCAAACTCCCCGTCTCGTCCTCCATCCGCGAGTAGCGCCCAGTGCTCGTATACACTCTTTCCTGCACACCGTACTCCTTGGTCAGTCCGTCGCTGGCGAGCTTTGTCAGCCAATCCAACTCGTACTCGTTCTTGTGGAAAATGCACATGTAGACGGGGTACGCCAGGATGACCCACACGCCCAGGTTGCCAGCCGCAAAGTCATAGCACGCGCTGAACCGCCTAATCGTGCTGTTCAGGGGGAATTTGGGCACAACAACATGCACAATGGTGGTTTCCAAGATCGTGGAGACACCCAGGAAACATGTGAACACGTTTTCTCTGAACTCGTTGAAGCTTGACTTGATGTTCCGGATTTTGATAAGGTAGACGGCATAGAGGACCCAGATGAACCAGAAGATGGCGAGGCACGTGTAGCGGAACCCGTCCGAGTAGTGGCACAGCTCGATGGCATCGATGTAGTACACGGTCATCTTTGTGTCCAGCACCTGCGCCACGATGCAGAAGACTAGCAAGAACGAAATCAGAACGATGAGGGGCATGTAGTACCCCCATCCGCGGTACGCCTTGTGCTGGTTAAAGACGCGATCCAGCGCGTATGCTCTGAACAGGAGGAAGCAAGAGAGCAAGTACGGGAAGGGTGCACGAATCCAGATTCCCCACAGCCTGCAGTAGCTCCAGGGGCCCACCTGGTTTACGAGGCCGGCGGTGGTGAAGGTGCCAAAGTAGGCGATGATGCTCGATGTGAGCATCAGTGTGACGAGCTTGAGGTTTTTGGCACGGATGGGCCGGTAGTTGCGGTTGAACCAGGCGTAGACTACAAGGAGCGAGGTGACTCCAAAGGTGGAGAATCCAGCAATGATGGTCGCAGTGTCGCCGTAGTTGACCGGGTCGAGCTTGAGCCCAAGGTAAGCCGCAATCTAGCCCAATAGATGAATTAGATGGTGAGGAGCTGTAGAGTTAGAAAGAAATTTGGGTTCATGCAATTGGGGCACGGAAACAGCTGGAGCACAGTGCTGGATATTTACCTTGACCTTCTGCTCGTCTGTTAGAACCATTGTGGCCGTGGGAAATAAATAATATAATTTGAAAATACAATGCACAATAGGAGCGAGATAAGTAGATGCAGGCGGTATGGATAGCAGCAAAGACCAGGAGAGATGACAAGACACCGAAGGAAAACCTAAAACAAGGAACAGGGGTGGCCAGGAGAGTGTACGTATATAAATGAATTGGTGGCGGGGACAACACCACAGTGCCATTACCTGGTGCTCTTCCACATAGAAGAGCCTACTCTTCTCTACAAACTATGCATAGGCGCACATGGAGGGACCGAGATGCATGCCAAGCTGTGCTGTCAATGCAGTGTACTCGAAATCAGCAGGCGCAAATCGCCCTGAGGATATACACGGGGAAGGAACAAACAATGATATCACCGCCAAGACGCTGCAACACAGGCTCAAAAGCTGCTGTGGACTACCTGCATACAAGATTTATTTGTGTTTTAGGGAGTGGGTGTGCAATCTTGCATGGCTGTTAATAGAGCGTTAGCTTGTCCCAATTTAGTCGGCGTATCCGATTAGCAGCTGCAAAGTAATCGAGCTGGCAGTGGCAGGGGCCACTGCAAAACCCGAGCAATGAGTAGAGAAATTAAAAGGCATGGGCTGGCCGGCTGGAGGTTGGCTATACGAATATCTAGGGTTTGGGGACGACGCATGCTGTAGCCATTCTACCTGTGCGAGATGAGGGAACGCCGGTTGTCCGAGGAGCATCAACACAAGCCGTGTCCCTCAAGAGCCGGCATGAGGGTTCCAGTGTATCGGCTGCCATCTGTTGACACGTCTCTGCGAAGACTTTGGTTTGCACATGCACGCTTAACTTTAATGTAGCCACACACAGTTTCCAGCCAGCGCTTTTGCATACGCCGGATGTCGTATAGTGGACCCGACATTGTTCCCCCTCTAACCCGCTATTGGCTCTCTGAGCCTATTATCTAACCCCTCGGGGGTATATAAGTAGTCTATGCCCCGCCCACATGGGGCTCTAGGACTTCCCTTGGCTTCTTCTATTTGGACCCCCTTTCTAGGAGTATTCCTATTCAAATACATCCTCGACCACTGTACAACACCGGATATAAGGCAGCAATTCACGCGTGCTGTATGCTTCCATCAAGCTGAGATGGTTAGATCAGCCAGCAATGTGAGCCCTTGCTAGTGAATCGCAATCACCACCGCGTGCATGTAGCGTCAATGCCAGCGAGCCGAGTCAGCAGACTGAAAACAGCACACGTATGCGTGGATCTTGTGTCTTTGGCAATGCTGCCTTTGTTTTCGCTTTTTGACAACTGCTTGGGCAGCACTGAAGGGCCCTTGCCTTTCTTCTCTGCTCATCTTTTAGATGCTTCCCCTTTCTCTTTATATACACACACACTCTCTGCAGCATACAATAATGGTGCATATCACGGAACTGCACTTGAATGTGCTGCAAAGGATAGTTGCGGATTTCTACGATGCACTGAAAGAGGAAGAGCACATCGACGATTTCAAGCTGCAGCTACCTCTTGTCGCAGTCTGCCGTGTTTGGAGAGAGCTCGCACTGCCGTATGTATACAGTATGGCCCACCTCAGGTGCCGTGACAGAATAGCTGGCAAGGATTCAAAGACAGCACAGCCACACTATAAATGGGAGTCAAACATCGGCCTTTTCACTGCCCTGCACAAAACCGTCTCGGCTAGAAAGCTGAAAATAGAACTGACTACTAACGAGCATGGTTGGCATGATTTAACTCGTGCTCTGGACAGCTGTGGATTCAGCACTGCGCCATGGCCCAAGGTTGCTCACCTCGAAATCTATGATGTCATTCAGAATAGACCTAATCGCGGCAGCGCCCCCGGTTCGAAGAGCGATGACATGCTAGCAACACAGCTAGCAGAGTACTTTTCACAGCACATCTCCAACGTGATGCATCTGTATCTGTCGCTGAAAGACACTCCAACCTGCCAGTTCATATCGAAGAAGCTATCAAACCTGTATTTAGGCCAGCTGCGCTCACTCCACTGTGCAAACTTTCCTGTTTCCTTCGACAGGCGCTCATTTTCGCCCTGCCTTGCCAGCCTAAGAATTTGGATGGGCTCTGAAGTTGCACATGCGCTTCCAAAAATGCTGGCATCATCGCTGCGCGTTCTAGCCCTAAGCAATATTCCACCCAACTTTTCTTGGGGGTCCTTTGTTACTGACATATGTGGGCATATCACATTTGCCAATCTACGTGAATTAGTGCTTGAGTTTGACCTGTCCTCCAGGAACATTCAACAGCCTAAAGGTGCCAGCGAACAAGAGGAAGTAGGCTCTGTTATGTTTGACACGAATCACCGTCACCTTCATTTTCCAAAGTTAGAGTCCTTGGTACTATGCGATAGTCCGTACGAAGACGGCACGCTTTATTCAACTTTTGTTCACTCGCCTCTGCAGTCCGTTGAGATTTTTGGCTCGCCCAATTCCGTATTGCCTATGGACACGCGGCTTCTTTTGAATGCACCTTATATACTATTCTCAATCAGCTTCACTATGTCCTATAGCTATGAATTTGCCCAGCTTTTTCAAATGCTACTCAGCAGCAGCTCAGCTGCTAAAACAGCCGCTCTGTGGGTACACGGGTATGAGCAGCCTATATCCGTGCCTGACCAGATCAACTGGATCGATCTTGAGCAGCTTACTATTGGCGGCAGCTTGCATCTTTCCTCAGCTATTAAAGTCGTCGCTCAATTGCGCAAGCTGAGCGAACTTTTCATAGAGAATATTTTGAACGATGTCTATGAAGACAGCATCAACCTCCAAACGACACTCAGAGAAGACCCACGAGACGCCCTGCCAATAAATACTGGGCTCAGGCTTTTGCAGATAGCTGGGCACAGCAACGAGGTAACAGCAACTAGCGTGAGGGTTATATGCCACCTCATTTTAGCAACTCGATCACTGGCAACGTTAGAGGTGTCTGGAACGCTTGTGCTTGGAGTTAAAGGCCTCATTGCCAGCTACATGGATGCGTTTCCACACCTGCGCAACATCCAGGTAGAAAGCTACTGGTGAGATCCCGAGGTCGCAGTTAGGGCAATGCCCGTCACCCGCACACCACCGCACCACCACACCCGCTATTCTGCTTTTGCACTGCCGCCTCTCTATCCTTTAGTGAACAGACATCTTCATGACCACTCTTTTTTTATGGCCGCTTTCCGAATATGCACTCTCGACATGGCACATTCCAAGTATATTGGCCCTTTCTATCTGCCAATTTTGATTGCCCAACTTTTACGAATCGATGTTCACGGTTTAGAAAGCCCCATGTCTTTCTGCTGCCTTCAAATGACTCTGACGCATACCGAGGGAGTGGGATGCGCGATTTACAAAGCAGACCAGCGACCACCCGTGTGCTCAAACTGACACGCGCCAGCATTAAATAACCTCTCAGCCTTCAGCTATGACTCTTGCTCCGTGGGATGCGCGATTTACAAAGCAGACCAGCGACCACCCGTGTGCTCAAACTGACACGCGCCAGCATTAAATAACCTCTCAGCCTTCAACTACGATTCTTGCTCTTTTATTCAGTGTGCTTTTGGCAAAGCTCCTTTTATAGCCACAGCTGGCTCGGCGAGTGGAGGAAAAAAAACCTGAGCCCACCATCATCATCACTCAAATTTGATGCATTGCACAAGCAGCGAGGGCAACGTCAATAGCAGATGCTCGCTGGGTGTGGACGGTGTTTCCCTATCTTCAGTCTGCTATAAATACAACCACCGGTCCCCCAGCCTCTCGCTGGCAGACACTTGCCTCTCCTCCCCACATACTTTCAGACCTACTCAACCTCACTCACATTATCTTTACACCGTACAGCGATGGCACGCTTCGCAGATCTCCATCTAAACATACAGCAAAAGGTATTCGCGCACCTCTACTATGACCTAGAAGAGAAAGAGGCTTTCCACAGGGTGAAGCAGCTACTGGCCATTGCTACTGTATGCCGAGGCTGGAGAGCGCTGACGCTGCATTACGCGTACCACACAGCGTACATTGTGTGCCACTCCAAGCAGCCCGACGGAAAGCAGCCTGACGGAAAGCAGCCCGAGTGCGAGTGGAAATCAAACATTGACTTGATCATCTCCCAGCGCTACAGCAACGCAATCCGGCATATGAAAGTGGAGTGCGACTTTGGCACGCATACCTGCCAGGACTTGATTCGTGCTCTGAACAATCTTGGGTTCAGCTCAGTGTACTGGACAAAGCTCAACAACCTGGAAATTGTGGGCAGCCGTCGAGCCAAAGCTAGCAGCGATGGCATCCCGGATGGCAGCAGCGATGAGGTGATCGCATCACAGCTGGCCGGCTACTTCGGGCAGCACGTGCCGAATGTACTGCATCTGGGGATATCGCTGGATTCTGGTCCAAGCATCTCCCAGCTCTTGTCGAGCAAGCTAACCAGCATGTATCTGGGCCAGCTGTCCTCGCTGGACTGCCAGAAGTCGCCCATTTTGTTTGACAGGAAATATTTTTCGTCAAGGCTTACTCGTCTACAAGTGATGATGGGCTCCAAAGTCGCTCATGCGTTTCCTCGAGTGCTAGCAGAGAAACTGCAAGTTCTGTCTCTGCGCAATATCCCCCTCATTTTCTCTTGGAGCTCGTTCATCTCTGACTATAGTGACCACACCATATTCACGAACTTGCGCAAACTCTCCCTTCAGTTTGGACAGCCCGCCAAGGATACGAGTCCGGCTATGCTCGACACAAACGGACGCCAGCTCCACTTCCCAATGCTGAGGTCTTTGAAGGTGTATGACAACCCGTACAGCGACAATGCCCTCTATTCACTGTTTGCCAGGTCGCACCAGCTACAGTCGGCTGAAATTGGTGGTTCGCTCAAATCCGTTCAAACGGTGGATACCCACATTCTCTCAAGCATATCTGAGTTCAGGTGTGTCATTGACGACGTTACACCGGACAACTACAACGATTTCATCCAGTTCACACACAAGATATTTGGTTGTACCTCCACTGCCAGAAGCGCTGAAGTGTGGGTACATGGCAGCGAGCTGCTCATGTCCTTCCCTGAACACATCAGTTGGGGCAGTCTTCAGCAACTCACTATTCGCGCTCCCGTAAGCTTGGACTCTGTTGTTCAAACCACCGCTCAGCTGCCACAGCTGCGCAGGCTTAGCGTAGAGAGCATCACTGATAATGGTGGCAAGGATGGTCCTGAATTTCGGGCGGTGCTTGGAACTGCTCCTGCACACGCCTCACCAGCCAAGATCGCTCTCAGGGTTCTGAGCATAGGCGGGAGCAGCAACGAGGCGATTGCAACTAGTCTGCAGGCAATATGCCACCTCGTCCTGCTAACCCCATTGCTGGAACGCCTAGAAGTGTCTGAAGAGCATACCGTCGGCATGTGTGATTTCGTTGCCAGCTACGCTAGCAGGTTCCCACATTTAGGTAGCGTAAGCGTTGAACAGCACCGCTGGTAGCTGGCACACCGTTGCCCACCCTGTTTTGCTCGAGGGCGCTCGCCAAATTTTCTACCCGTTGTTTCTGGTTGATTTCAGCCCTTTCATTAAATTTCGTTTCAAATAGCAGATTTCCTCGTGCTATGCTCGCAGACACTGTCAGCACCACGGATCAGGAGCTAGCTGATCTCGGCCGATCGATGGAACATTCATCAAGTCACGTGTGCGGTCCGCCGCCCAGCCTTGCTTCTTAAAGCTGGCGCTTGCGCATGTTCCGAAGCGGCCCTTGTCCATCTTTGTTCCTTGTTCAAATTAGTGCAAACAGCCTCCTGTTCCCTCTGAAAATTGCCAGCATGCCAGCAACAACAACGACAGCAGCAAATGGTGCGAATTCGACA